>JAKRZM010001194.1:1516660-1661979 GCA_036379175.1 Heliconius cydno galanthus
TTCAAATGATGTGCGATTCATATAAAAAACGTATGGGTGCAATTTTCTCCAAAAACGAGTTACGAAAAAATGTAATTAAAGGTGATTGCGGCAGGATTCTTCCAGGCAACCCAGGTGTAATCTGTTCTACTAATCATGTATTATTCATTAATATAGGTTTAATTAAGAAAACTCGTATATGCAGGATTCAACGGCCGGATCCCAGTCTATAAGGATATGTGGCCACAGAATAATTTCTTCTCTACTTTCTGTCTAGACCCTAAAGAGTGTTGCCGTGTGTCCTGATAAATCATAAGAAGACATTGCACAGGACCTGGTGTCATATTCATTCCGTTTTACACATTCTGCTAAGAAACATTAGTTTGATAGTGAAATTTAACGCCGCATTTTTTTCTGTTCTATAACAGAAAGGTGCTTCTCACCAAATCCCAAAATCTTTCGAGCTACGTAACGAATTAAAATACGGTTTTTACTAATAGAAGGTGATCTTCAATCAGAGTCAGGGATTCTAGAAGAATATATATTATTATAAAGAATATATATTATTATATATAATTATTAGTCTATTTTGGAATATAAGTGGACGGTCAATGCCTTGAGTGGAACAAAAGAGCTGTGTACCTATTCAAAAGTAAAGTGTGAAAATTCGCATCTGTTTCCTTTAAAATATGAAATCATTGGCTACGTTACAAATCCAAACAAAAGTATGAAATATCATTGTACGAATCGGACTAACAATAGTAATCGGTCGGTGTATTCCATTTTTTCATTAATTAATATAAATATGAGCACTGCAATTCTAATCAGTACTTTCAAGTACTGCTTAGGTAGCACACCCATCAAGCACTGAAAAAATGCCGCATCAATAACTTTAGAAATAAAATAAAATTCCAAATATAAATGTTTATGATAAATTTTAATATTAAAAAATATTTATTTTAGATATCACATAAGTTAAAAATGGAGAAAATATTCCGTGCGTTCCACAAAAAGAACGATTCCAATCAAGTTTTGAACCGGAGCACGTATTCTCTGGTGTCATGTGGGGAGATCACAGCTGACACTTTACAATCATGGATGGAGCTGCCTGATGAAGTGAAAAGAGACCCTTCTATGGAGCAAATTAGAAAGAAGCTGGAGGAAATAGGTGAGTCGTTATTGATTTGATTAATACTGCTGTGGCATATTTGGAACACAATTTGTTAAATCCTGTGTATTACAATATTTATATGTATAATACAGGATATGTAAAATTCAACAATATTTCCACAGAAGTAAATAAAAAATAGTGATAAAAATATATATTTGATTAATATAATTTAAAGTGTCTGTCTGGCTCGAAGGACTAAAAATGTATCTTTTTAAATAGTCAGCGTCTTATTATTTTATTTTTCTAGTGTATAAAATAGCTTCTCTTTGACCATGCCAAAACAATACTAAATACTTCTATGTGCTACTCCATCAAAACTATAAGTATAATCATAGGTATTCTAAGTAAGAGGAAACTATTAACGTTTAAAAATAGTAAACTAAAATATCGCCTTATCTAAATACTACTTTTGACACATCCTTATAGGGAATCTAACAAATTATGTCATATTTTTTTATGAATGTGGCGGATTTGTCGTTGTACAATTATACGAGTATATGTAACAAAGTTTCATTTTTTTTAATAACTTGCTTTTTAACTTATAATCGTAACAGTCTTAATTTTTTTTAAATATTTATTCTTCTCCTCCATCTTGCCATCAAGGCTTTTGCCTTAAAACCAAATAATACAACACAAAAATTTGCAATTTATTTTAATAAATGAATGCAATATCAATACTAAAATATAAACCTACACCCCTCACAAATAAATATAGACTACATAAACACTGCGCCTCGACGGTCTTCCTTGAAACATTCTGAGCCAAATTTGGAATGTGATAATTCTAAATTAAACTAACAATTTCATTATACCTAACTAAATATAGTATGTCAGATGACACCATAGCAAATATATTAAACTTTAGGCCTTTATATATTTGCTTATGTTATTAGACAATTATTTTTAGTATTTCTAAATCGTAATTAGGGGCAGGTTTATTAATAATTATTTAAATGATTTTCATATTTTTCAGAAACTAATTCAAAGCACACAAATACTGTAACAAGAGACAAATCACTATCTGTGTCTGACATACTAAATGATCATCAATTTACTGAGAAACTTTGTGAAAATGGTATTGAAGAAGATGAAAAAACGTAAGTCTTTTTTAATTTCACACATATAACAGGGTAGACAACGAAAACTCAGTGCTAACTTGTTGAGTAGCGGAACTCAACGCCGCGCTTTGCCTTGTTTATATTTATATAAACAATATATTTATATATTTTCATTTCCTCACTCAGGTAGAGTGACAATATTAAATTAAATATTTCTCTCCCCCAAATGGGAACCGAACACACAACCGTCGCTTTCAGGACTACACACTTTTTTAACTATAATAAAAATACTTTCAATTTTATTGCACAACATTTTATATTGTGAACCTTTTACGATGTTGAACGTATACAATAATTGTTCTGTTTATATTTTTAGAAGTCATCATTCATCTCACACCAGAAGAGATAAACATCCACAAGTAAGTAAATATTACGAATTAGAAAAAACTTCAAACCTTAACAAAATAAAGAAAACACTACCTATTAAAAAAGATTTTAAACAATCTTAACCTTTTTTTTCAGTAATTGAAAATTACATACCAAATTATTGTGAAATTAAAATTATATGATGAATATGGTGCAATTAAAAAAATAATATATTTATATTTAATATCTTAAGACATAAAAATAATGATTATTCTGTACTTCTCTTCAAAATATTCTATTACAGATCAAAAAAGCTAAATACTACACAAAAATGACAATACTATTAGCGTGTTGGGTGTTCTTCACGGCCGTGTTTCTTACTTACAATGAAAAGAATGAAATGTTCATGAGCTCAGGTGTCAGTCGGAGTCAGGAGAAAAGTAAGTGAGTAATGTGGTTTAACTTCATTACAATGTTATATAAAAAAAAACACTATTCCGTATCCTTTGCAGAGCTGAACTTCGCAGTTTTTTTTGTTAACGGAGATGTTATCGAACCATCTCACTTACAGTCGAATGCATTTTTGAGTTAATAGGCTCGAAGGCATTTGAAACGTACACAAGAAACAAATTTGCTTCAGTTCTCTTTTTATGTCTTATGTATCTGTTATGTAAGTGAAATTTCAATATATTATACACTTTTACTGGGTTAAATTAAAAATAATAAAATTAGATCCTCATTATTTTAGTTATTATCCTGTCCTCGTCCACTGCTGGAGATACGAGTAAATGTAGGTAATGACACGCCACTAAGCTCTATCTCCTGCTCATTGCTCCCAACTGTTGCTAGAGAGGAGAATCTGGAGAATGTCGTCGTCTCACCTCGCTGGATACACTACTAGCGACGACCTAAGTTGATAATAGTAAAAGTAAATATAATATCTACTAACAATTTATAATCAATTTTGCAGATTTTCCAATAGATACATCACAAGGCACGTCCATATTAGTTAAGATATCGGGGCCGTTTCTCTCTGAACAGTCTGAAAATATTTTGAAAACTAGAAATATACATAATCTATCAAAAATTTACGTTTGGATGGAAGATTCGACGTCAAATGCGACATTCGATAAGGTAAGAGACATTGGCTATTGCACTTCTAGTTTCATCCCATGTATCTTTATTTCTTTGTATTGCATCCTTACCATTACCTTACATAAAATTAAGACATGGATTCTAGAGGCATTGCATGTAGAGTGGCAGAACTCAACGCCGCACTTGTCTTTATTACTTAATAATAACTTACTTAATATAATTATTAAATATATTATTTCCATTTACAGTTCCAAGCTTGCCCACGGCGGTCTTAAAACAGATAAAACAATAAAAAATATAACATATTAAAATGAAACTTTGTTTACTTAACAGAAATCACAGCAGTGGGAAATATTACTTTTAGAAGACTTAGATTTCTTCGAAGGACAGATACGTACTAAAGAATTTGACATTATGAAAAATTGTAACATAACTCTCCACGTGAGCACTAATGAGGAGAAAATAGTGCCATTCACCTTAAGTTTCACTCCGGACCCACTAAATGTGACAATTGGTGTGATATACGCGGTTATATTACTCTGTGGATTGTATATATTAATTATTTTTGAGGTAAAATTTTGAAATGATTATTAAATATTTAAATTAAATAATTAGATATTGTTTTACCTACAAACTGGTAAAAATAGTTTCATATTGTATCCCGAATACAACAGGGACGCTAAGCAGCAGAACTCAGCGCTATATTTTGCCTTGTTACCAGAGCCAAAAAACGAAAATATTTAATTTCTTCGAGTAGGAATCGAACCCGCCATCATGTTGTTTACAGTCACATGGAATTTTATTGAAAAAATAGGGAAATGATTTTAAACATTGATTGATTAACGAATTGATTAATTGAAGAAAAAAAAATATTATTAAAAAAATGTTTATATAACGAAAATTTAAATATGAATATTTTAGGTAATAAAATAAATGTCATACTTATTTATTTAACCATTCAACTTCAGGTAATAAACAGGACAATGGCAGCTATAACAGTGTCTACAAGCTCTCTAGCCGCTCTAGCGTTGGTTGGTGAGAGACCGACACTCCCTGAAATAGTGTCGTGGCTTGATGTCGAGACACTGCTACTACTGTTCAGCATGATGATACTTGTTGCTATTATGGCTGAAACTGGACTGTTTGATTATTTAGCGGTTTTTACATTTGAGGTGAGTTTAAGTAGTACATAATTATAATATTTTAGAAATAAATCTCTTATTTTATTTACGATCTCCTATTATATACTGTAGTGGAGAATGGAATTAATAATAAATAATATTAAATTGCCTTCGCAAAATATAGAAAATGCCTTTAAAAATCCTACGTATATTAAAATGACAATTATGTAAAAAACAATTTTATTTTATGCTTTCAGGTAACAAAAGGCAAGTTATGGCCTTTGATTTATTTACTATGTATTATAACGGCAGTTCTGTCAACTTTCCTCGATAATGTCACCACTGTACTGCTCATGTCTCCAGTCACTATTAGGTACATCAACCTAGCAATCGTTTAATTCAATTTGATTTGTTTTAAAAAATATAAATAGGCGTAACATGAATCAATCAATTCAATGTTATCAATTTTTTAATTCAAGTATTCATTGATCATGTAATTCAAATATATATATTGTTATTTTAGATTGTGTGAAGTGATGGATTTAGATCCAGTTCCAATATTAATGTTTATGGCAATATATAGTAATATTGGAGGCACTGCGACGCCGGTCGGGGATCCCCCGAATGTCATCGTCGCTTCTAATAAAGCTGTCATTCAAGCTGTAAGTGTATTTTTTATCTTCAGATTATATTTGCAAAAGCTTTCAAATGAGTATTTTTTAGCTTCAAACTGTATCCCACACATAGCAGGGTAGGCAAAAATGAAAATATGAACTATTTAAATACCACGAGCGGGAATCGAACCCCGTACCTGTCACATTCTTAAAGTCATACGGTTGTGCTATGTATAGCATGTTAAGTTAAAATTTTAAATGATCCAATACACGTAAAACTAATTTCACCCAATATTTAGGGTATCAACTTTACAAACTTCACAGCGCACATGGTTCTGGGTATTTTATTAGTGGTTATACAAACATCTATACAAATAAGATTTATGTATAGAGATACAAATAAACTACGGCAAAGAGTTCCTAGAGATATTCAAGGTATGTTTACTCGTTTCCTTTAACAATTTGTGAGAATTTTGTATCGTTTTGCCTCTTTCAGAACTTTACTTTAGACACATTAGAATATTTTTTCCTAAATTAACAATGCGCATAATTCTTCAGCATTCTTTTGCTTTTTTTACTTCAATAAGTATGTAAAATATATTTTATAATATTTCAGATCTTCGTCATCAAATATCAATATGGCGCCGCGCTGCCGACTCATTACCACATCTAAGTAAAGGTGTTAACGTTGTGAGAGAGAGATTGGAAAGAAAAATCACTAAATTAACCGTCAAACTCGAAAATATGGTTAAAGAAAGTACCAAGCGAGCCTGTCCTAAACATACTTTTAGAAGTACTTTAGTTGATTTGAAAGAAAAGGTAATTATTTTATTACGCTATATAGAGAGAGCCTAGGCCCGTATTAATAAATCTTGAGTTGTCGTTTGTAAATATTTTGTAACAAAACAATTAAATTCGTAGAATATAATATTTAAGATTTTTTTTCTATTTTCAGTATAAAATAAGAGATAAAGTGCTATTAATAAAATCCACAGTGGCAATCGTCTTTGTTGTGACAGTCTTCTTTCTTCATTCTATTCCTGAATTAAGTAAGTATTGAATTTTTGTAAGTATTGAACTGTTTAGATATTTAAATATAAAATAATTAGATATTTAAATAAAAAAATTAAATATCTAAACAGCATGGGCGTAGGAAGGAGGGGGTCACGGTGGGGGCTTTCCCCAGATATTTTAGGTACAAAAAATTTGGCCGGAAAAATTAAATTTATACCATTTATAGGAACAGAAGATATCTCTAGATATGCTAATTCAGCGGAAAGAGGAACAGAAGTATCTTAATGGGCACGGTGTCTTAACAGAAAGTTCTCAGGTTCCCTCTGCCTCCCCTGCTATTTGCGAGATCCACATAATAAAAATAAAACAATTATCACACAGTCTATTTATTATATTTTATTCCAGATCGTGTATCGTTAGCCATGACAGCACTTTTAGGTGCCATCCTCTTACTCATCTTAGCAGATAGAGCAGATTTGGAACCAATACTGCACAGGGTGGAGTGGTCCACTTTATTGTTTTTTGGAGCTTTATTTGTTTTAATGGAGGTAATATTTTGTATTTTATTTTATGAATCGGTAGATTTAAAGAATGCATATGAAAAAATCAAAAATAATAAATATACAAAGAATAGTAAACTTTAGTACCGCAACATGAGGTCGATAGTACTTAGTAGTTTCTTCACCTAAATCTATCTACACATAATATCGTATTTAAAAAAAACATGACATATCTGCGTTTTCTACTTTTTAATATCTTTTTGTGTTTGTTATTTGAAGGCATTGTCTAAACTTGGGCTCATATTATATATTGGAGGCTTGATGGAACAATTGATAATGAAAGTAGATGAAAGTGCGAGACTAGGGGTGGCCATCATACTTATATTGTGGGTAAGTTTATTACCGTTCAAAAGATGAAAGTTCAAATTGTATACGTTTTATGTAAAAGTTAGACGCCTGTCGTGGCGCAGGGACACAAACGTGGGACTTGAGTAATACGATAATATTAAATATTTCATTTCTTCGCTCTGGTAACGAGGTACAGCGCGGCGTTGAGTTTCGCCACTCAACACAAATACCTTTGAGAATTCGGAACGGAGTATCTTACGCTATATAGAGGATGTATCTAGAGGGTAGTTACCCTTCTATGTGCAAGATACAGCGTAAAATCTATCGTTAATACGATAACCTTTAGTTTAATTTTTTTATTAATTAATATTAATAAAAAAATTAAACTAAAGGTTTAAAATTTTTATTAATCAGTACAAAAAAAAATACTAAACATCTTTAAAATATTATGTTTTCCATATATTTTCTTCAGATATCCGGTACTATTTCTGCATTTGTCGATAATATACCACTTACGACAATGATGGTGAGAGTAGTGGTGTCAATAGGTTCGAATCCAGCCCTTAACCTGCCGATGTCACCTTTGATTTGGTCTTTACTGTACGGCGCTTGTTTGGGAGGTAATATTACTACATTTTTCTATATTCNATTAAAAAAATAAACTAAAGGTTTAACATTTTTATTAATCAGTACAAAAAAAATACTAAACATCTTTAAAATATTATGTTTTCCATATATTTTCTTCAGATATCCGGTACTATTTCTGCATTTGTCGATAATATACCACTTACGACAATGATGGTGAGAGTAGTGGTGTCAATAGGTTCGAATCCAGCCCTTAACCTGCCGATGTCACCTTTGATTTGGTCTTTACTGTACGGCGCTTGTTTGGGAGGTAATATTACTACATTTTTCTATATTCCATTTATATTTTTTTTAATTCTCACCGTAAGTAACTTCGGTAAACTAATGGTAAATACTTTAAAGTGTTAAAAATGTGCCATGTGACCTCAACCCAACAATCAATAATATCTTTAAAAACAACAGATAGTGGACAATTGACACCCTTAAAACACTATGACTACTCTATGTAAGTAATTTATATTTATACCTTTACCTGTATCAACCATAAAGCAGAAAAGGCAGAGAGAACCTATTGTGAAGACACTACTCTCCGCTTTCCACACAAATTTGAAACGTATCGTGTTAATACGCGGGATAAATGCCAGATTCTGTTTTTCGGTTGCAGGGAAATTCAAATAATTCATAGCCCTGAGTGTATATCAAACCAACAATCATTACGTTTACAGTATAACGCCATTCAATTTTTTTCTTATTTGCCTTATTGAGGTCATCGTGGTGCAGGTTTAAGAGTAAAGCGAAGGTTCTACCTTCGAGAATTCGGCGGAAAGTTAGGAACGGAAGTGCCTTAATGTATTCGAAGTGTCTTACACTAGGTAGCTGATTGTCAATTAGGTGTTTTTTTTCTATTCCTAAGGTAACGGGACCCTCATCGGCGCGAGTGCTAACGTGGTGTGCGCGGGCGTGGCGGAGCAACATGGGTACAGGTTCACATTCATGCAGTTCTTCAAAGTGGGCTTCCCCATTATGATTGGACATTTGATGGTCGCGTCTGTCTATTTATTAATATGCCACTGTATTTTTTCTTGGCATTGATTTTATACAATGGTGAACATATGATGATTTTTTAATAATTGGAAAACGATGTGTTAATTGTTAAAATGTAATTGCCAACTTAAAATAGAAGTGAGATAGATAAGCTTTATGCAGGACAAGTTAAGCGGGCGAAGCCGCTGGTTTTGTCGCTGGTTACTTAGTAATAAGAAAATGAAGATTGCTAAAAGTACAATTTTTATAGTTTTATAATATTTTTAAGCGTAATTCATAAGTACCTACATACACTAAGGTACGAGTACAGGCGTCCCTCGTATAACACGGTACTTGTACAACACGGTTTCGATATTACACGGTCCAAGAATTGCGACTAATATAACACGGTTTCGATACTACACGATGCAAGAAATGATATTAGTATAACACGATTTTGAAAAATATGCATTNAATTGTTATAGTTTTATATTTTTTAAGTGTAATTCATAAGTACCTACATACACTAAGATACGAGTATGTAATATTGAATAATTGAAACTGTATAAAATTTTACTCGGCAAGATTCGAACCCGTAGCTTTTGTATACATTTTCTAAGCAATTAAGTTATACTTTCCATATTGCATGTATTTTTTATATGGGATTTACAATTTTTGTTGCATACAAAACAGTACGGTCAACGTATTGTGGCCGATCTGAAATTTGCTGTAGATAGCTGGGCAATTTGATTATTAGTAATATTTTTCTTATTTTAATTGAACATTTCAAAAAACCTTACGCGACTGTACTGTACTTTAATTAGACTGTGTTCAATTTTTTTTAAGATAATATATTTTTTTTATTTTATTTATTACCCAACTCCAATAAAAGTACGATATTATGGTACAATATATTATAAGTCCAATAAAAAATCTCTTATATTATTATAGAAAATTTGTTAAAAACGTCTTTATTTTAATTATTAAATATTATACGCTCGAAATATATATTATCGCTTCAGCTGTATCTCACATATAGCAGGATGGGCACAAAACAAACTTGCTTGTCAAGACACTCTCATATTCATTTAGACACTGCAATAAAAATAATTCGTTCTTGCCAGAGCGGGAAAACGCAATTATCCTCCTGCAATTTTGTATTATAAAAAAAATTGCACACTTTAAAAATTGCACTTACTTATATTTAATATTTATTTAATGCAGAAAATGAAATGGACATTTTTATCGTTTATTTTTTTTCGTTTTTATAGTTATTAAATGAATAAACTGGAAATGGGTTAAGAATAATTATATAAACTACCTATTTCTTTACTTTCGTCATTTAATTTCCCTCTGTTCCTCTACTCCACTCTCATTAACAGATATATTATGTCTCACTTATACAGAATGTTTAAATAAAACCAAAGACAGTACTATAAACAAATTTGCCATTTAATTATTTTACTCATAATAAAAAAAATAACTAAAACCTACCATATTGATAGTAAAAAAAACCTAACTCCACCGCACACTAAACGACGTGACGTTAGAAACAAACATGACAACATTATCAAACGATTTCTTTTTAGTGGCAGTTTTTTTATTTACATACATTATATATGTTAATTTTAGAAAAAAATGTTCTAATGATAATTTTGCACGCTTTTATAGATAGAATTAAAGTGGCTTAATTGGAATGATAGTCCAAAAGATGTCATTTGTATATAAAACATAGTGTTTTTAACTGCTTCTTTGGTCAAAAAGTCTATATTCAAGCCTTCTTCAAACAATCTTTAAAAAATTATAGACATCTACGTCATCTGTCATAAAAAATAAAATGATATTTATATTTGAACAGATAGATAGATATTTGGATTTGAACGCATGCTTTCTAAGCATCATTCTTTATATTATAAATTTTATTTAAATTGTTTCCATGATAAAAACTTATACATTTTATATAACGAAATTACACATTATATATATATATATATATATATATATATATATATATATTTTATTTTATAAAAGGAAAAAACTCTTCGTCAGTAATGTCAGTATTTTTTTATTAATAAGTCTTTTAAATACACTACAAATTAAACCACTATACCTCTATCTTGATAAAATTGTAAAAATACCGATATAAAAAAAAACTTTCGGACAAATGGCAACGCAACTGTCACTTCAACAATTTAAATGGCGCGCCAAATAAAATTTCAAACAATTGCATTAAAGAAGACAGGAATTTATATTTAGATACAAATTTTATTTAAAGCAAATAATTAATCTGTTGGATAGTGCTTTGTTTTAAAAGGTGATTGTTTTATTTCAAAATTTCAAATTTAGTCTAAGCGTATAATAGTTTTGCATAAAAAAATGAATTATATTTCAATACCAATATTAAAAAATAAGCACCTCAACAGCTAATTAAATAGGAAATACAATACAAAAAAATATTTATACTTTTTTGTCATAAATTTTCCCGCCAAAAGTGCCATATTTTATTAAACTATCTAATATAAGCTTTGTGATTTGAACCGCCGAACTATATATTTTATCCCATAAAGTTATATCTAACATCTAATAAATACAAATAAAAATAAAAAACCAAAAAAAACAATGTAAAAAGTTGTAATTTCATAAGAATCATAGAAAAAAATTAAGTTGTTTAGAAAAAAAGTTTTTTAATTTAATTACCTTACATTAATTTTATATTAAAGATATAACTGAAATGGGACAATTATTTCTTTTATTTTAATGTTAAATTAAACATATGTCAAATTCACAATGACGTAAAACAAATGTCGCAATGTGATTTTGTTTGAGGACTGATTTTTTTTATACTATCACAAGATAATAAAAAATATTTAAATTAACCAATGAGCGATCACAGTCTTGAATTAAAAAAAAACGAATAATATATTTAAAAAAAAATCAGCCCTCTTTTTGTTTCCACGAATTTTTATGGATTACAAACATATAACCTCCATAATGTTAAAATTCAATGGATTTTTTTTAAACTAGCAACCCCAAGTTAGATAGTAATAATAATAAAAAAGCATACTTTTCTTTTTATTTAAATTAAAAAGCTAATATACTACACGAGTTATAATTCTTATTATTTACATGAGTTGTTAAAATATTTTTTTACTGTGTTTATCTGATCGGTGTTGCCAGGTTTTTGACGTCAGAAAAAAAAATGACATATAGGTGAAAATCGACATTAGAGCACTTTTAAAATCTATCATTTACACTAGAATTTTATCAAAAATAGCTTATCGCTAAATAATATTTATAATTGTTTGCTAAAATTAAAAAAGTAAATTTTATTTAAATTATATTTATATTAATTCTAATGTCGATCTAAAACCTGGCAACACCACGACAGTCTTACCATCTCAGTATTAAAAAAGCGTTAGTATTGCCATTCTATGCTAAACTAATATCAGAATGACATTGTGATTTTGAGACGAAAATAAGCAAGTATTTCCCTTTAACAAATTTCGACCCAAAATATAAATTGCAAATTGCTTAATTTCAACTCTTCGACATTTAAAACTTTTATAATACAATATAAAAAAAAAGAAATGTAAGTGCATTTTACTAAAAAAAAATACTATCATACATTCCCTAGATTTTTATAAGAACAAACAAAACAAACGTCTTTTTTTGTATATCATATTTTAATTTTAAAATTTAGTCAATTCGAAAAAAAACTAAAGTCTACTTAAACGGCTAAGTAAGAAAAAAATTACATATCTGAGATACGACGCAATATTACGTTACTTTTATAATATTAAAATCATTTTTTTAACATCCATCCATCATTTAATATATAGGCCATATCTACATTTTTACATATTAAAAGAGCTGTGAGAAGAAAAAATACGATAGTCATTTATACAAATATAATTTATTATCTATATTATGAAGATTATAAAAAAATCGGTCTTTTCCACCCACAGCTATCATCGAACCAAGAAAAAATACAAAATAACCAATTTACAAAGTATAACCACCATAATAACATTATAATTCGAACGTTCCAACAACAACTGTTCGGTTCTTTTTACAGTTCGAACCAAGCGCATAAAATCGAACTACAAATTTAGAACGTTCGAACAAATTCATGAGCACAAATGCTTAACCAACTGTTCCATTACATCAGTTTTAGTCAATTCAAAGTCAGCGGACTTACCGCGTTGTAATATTTCTATAGTAGATCTGGACTCCATTTGTTTTAAGTGCTGTGTTAATTTCTGTTCCGCCATTTTGTTTATAGGTTTTGAAATCGTAACCGTTGCGTTTTTCAATGATCTCGCTAGAGTTTTAAGAAATTTGTACCATTGCCTTTCGTTTGATGTCGCTTCCGGTGTGTTTACCAGGTGTATCGCTTTTTCTGTTAATGCAACTACGCAGCTCAGTGTTAACTGAAATTTGGTGGGAGAAATTATTATTAATTTAATAAATTAATTTAATATTTTTACTATCAACAAATATTATCATTACTATCAACAAAAAAATATGTTATTAAATATTTATAAACACCATCACCATTATGACATATTTCATTTATTTGGTCTGACAAAAGACGTGGCGTTGAAGTTCGCCCTATAACATTTTAAATTTTAATAACGCTGTCTTAACACTAGATCCCTTTTTGCTTACCATACTAAATGTGGTATAATGTGCGAAGGTAAATAAAGCACAAATAACAATAACTTACAGACGAAGTCAAAGCATATGGTGTTCTTGCAGGATCCAACGCTTCCGAAAGTATGCCACATGACTCGATGACAGCTGACCAACCTGACGTGTTTTGTATGTATCTGTAATTAGGATGGAAACTAATGAATATATCTCTCTCTCTCTCTCTTTCTCGCTCTCTAAGTTCCTTCTCTCTCTATCAAGTATCTTCCGTCACTCTCATAATCCTTAAGCAAACTATGTCCCCGCTCACTCATACACTATACATACCATTAATATACCTTATCGCTCACTCGCCCACTGCACACAATACGGTCGACGAATAGTGACCGCTCTGAAGTTAGCTGTAGATGACTCAACGCATGTTTGATTTTAGGAATTATTATTACTTTTAATTATTTTGTTCCGCAAAATAACAGAAAGCCATTCATCATTTCAAGGCGGCCATAGCTCCTTGACCATACTGTACGAAAATAAGACGTCTCTCTCTCCTCTCTCGTACATCTATGAAGTATTTTCCACCTAGCTCGCACCCCTGTCTCGTTTACACTCCCCCTATCAGTTATCTTCTATATCGCTCACTCTTTCGGTCACATACGTGACATTATATCTATATATATAGAAAAATTGGTGTCTGTACATGACGAAGATCTATCTCCAACTCAACAGGTTCAGACACGTTGAATCTTTCGTAAGATAATTACTATTGTTTGGCGCTCAGTAGTGTAAACACTGCTGTTTGACACTGTTGTTTTAAAGTTTGCAATGGTTGAAAAAGCTGAGATCAATAACTTTTTAACCTTGTTAAAACGAATCCTAGATCATCTTAACCTCTGTATAACGAATCTCATTGTAACAAATAACTTTCCTTCAGTATCGTCAAATCGAGGCTACACTTTATATTGAATATATATTGGGCCCGACCTGGCGTAGTGCCCCGCGAGCGAGGCCAGGCCGCCGTCGTCGCGGCGCGCGGCTTGCGGCAGAGCGCGCAGGACGCGCGACCACAGCGCACGCACGCGCGTGTGAGTCGGGGGCACGCGCGCCGCCACCCGGGTTATCAGGGCCTGTGGGGTGAATATCATACTATTATTATTGCGCCATAATCATAATCGTCTGTATAGTACTCTAGGAATCATCAACATTTATGTATACTCACGCACGCAATGACGTGACGTTATTTGGAGTTCACATTGTATATAGACTTTATTTATAAGTAAATACAGTACACTTTAAGGCCAGTCGGCGAAAGATTATGGGTGCGATTCCTCCTCTAAGAAATGAAATATTTATTATATTTTTTTTTCACTCTGGTATCGAGGCAAAGCGTGGTGTTGAGTTCCACTACCAAACACGCAATACGTCCAGAATTCGGCGGCAATTGGGAATTGGTCTTAGCACTAGGCTCCTTCTGCCTACGATGCTACATGCTAGATACAGTGTGAAGCTGAAACAATACTTACCCTTCCCTTCCTAACGTTCATCATCTGTTGTATTCTATCGCTATGGAGGAGTCCTGCGAACATTTTGTTCAGAAGATCATCTTTGTCCTCATCTAGAAGGTTCTTTATTGGTGGTTTTTGACTCACTGCTAAATTTACCACCTGTGAAAAACACACATTTATTAGAAAATATATATATATATATATATGTAGAAGCATCAGAAGGGGCCTCATAGCGGTCTTGGCTGTTACTATTCATTTGTGGGCGTTGTAGCAACAGAGATGTTTAAATAAAAGTCACACTTATATTCTACAATGTCTTATTACTCGTTTACATAACAGTTTTACAATAAATATCACAAGATTAACAAAATTACAATAGATAAGGAGCCAATAGGTTAATTGGTGAACATCTCACGCCATCGCTGTCAACCAATGACATCCGCTATTATTCGTGGCTACACCTACTACCCTATTCGGGGTTACCCGCTCCACTTTATATATTCTTCTAATATAATCCATTACGTAAATCAATTAAAATCGAAATGTAAAAATTGCGAAATTATAATTAAAACTAATACATAGCAACGCGCCGTCATATATATATATTGAAACAAGTCGCGGCGCAGGAGCACAAGCATGCGACTGTAAACGCGACAGATCGTGGGTTCGATTCCTTGTCGAGGAAATGAAATATTTAATATTTTCATTTTCTCACTCTGGTAATGAGGCAAAGAGCGACGTTGAATTCCATGAGGAGATTCATGAGGAATGGGCATGTGCATCTTGCTATATGAGGAATGTAGCGTGAAAAAAAATTAATAATTGATAACACACCTGTCTCTTATCAACACATTCACTCTTAGGGCTGTCCTGCTTAGGCCTCCGTTGCACTGATTCTATGTTTCTTAGGAATAAGTTAGTATCATCCTCTTGTTCATTCTCAGCTTCTTTTTGTGCTGCTTCTAATTGTTTTTGTTTTTCTTCTCTTTCCTGAACAAAAATTAGAAAAAATGCATTAAAAATACAAATAATACACCTTGTATTATTATTCTTTTTTTTTTCATATTTATCACACAATAAAAACAAAATATCAAAAAAATCATAAAAAGTCGAATTCACGAACGGTAGTTCCACAAGTATATAACAATACTTACTTTCAAAATTAACGCATTAGATATCGCCAAAGGATCGTTGAGCTCTTCAAGTCTCAACAAAATCAAATATAAAGCTTCAATATCTAACAATAGTTGTTTTGTTCTTCTCATTTCTCTTGGTACCTAGAATTAAATAAAAATAATGTAAGAAATTAGATACGATGAAATATTCTTTTTTTTAGACCTTCACGCCATATCCTGTTTAACATGCACCACATAATTTTTGAGATATTTCGTGTCAACACCGCACTTTGCCTTGTTGCCAGATCGAAGAAATAAATATTTCATTCCCCCCGAGTCTGATTTCACCCACAGTCGTCGCGTTTCAAGCGCAGTCAAATGGTTTGTCGCTGTGCCACGGCGACTCCAAGTTTACAGGTTCAACCCAACCACACACAGCCAAATATCAAAAACCAAAAACGGTCACCCATCCATTTCTATCCACACTCAAAAACACTTAACCATATAAAACTCTCACCTCTGCAGGATTTGTGGTGCTGGCTACACTCGGAGCCCTCGACTGTCTTCCTGAAGCAGGCTCAGCTACAAGTTCCACATCGATTATCTTGCGAGGTGCTGTTACACTGCCACACTGGAATATAAATAATATAAGTCCTGTCTGTTTACAATTACATAATATGTGTATTACATAATATGTAATTGTAAACAGACTTATTGTAGTAAGTTTCATCTGAACGGGTAATGGTGTCAACCACTTACGACTCTGTAGTTAATTATTCATAATGCAGTGCTAAAGGGACTTTTTCGCGTTAAAAATTGCTAGATACATCACTAAACTTGTGCTCAAAGATTGTACTCTGTTACTGTATTGTATCGACATGTAAATTAAGTCCGAGAACTGTGCATATATTATCACTTGTTGAAAATCGACGGACTTCAGTAATTTGAGATTGAAAAGTCTGTTATCCTACAAAATTCGAACCTGTAACTTTCCCAATGAGTTTTCAAACTGAGTCGGTACATAGGTGCGGGGTTGATCTTCGCTCGTTGAATTGTGTCTATGGGAGTTATGCCTCTCCCTGTTGTGTCTGTGCGTTTCCTCTTGTTTTACTGTAAGAAGAAAAAAAGAATAGTAACAAAAACCGCTTCGCGCTATATCCCGCATATAGCAGTGTAGACAAAGGGAACCAAGTGTTTAGAAAATTTGTTTTTCACTTGCATCCCAATTTTCATGCATGATGAGTGGTGTAACTCAACGCCGCGCTTTTTTTACCAGAATATAAATAATTTAAATATGACCATATCCTTGAGTCAGGATCGAACCCACATTAGCAGGGCAGAGCTAAAATGAAAGTTAAAATTTACAAGTAATAAAAAGCACTTCTCCCCATTGGAATATAAACCCACACTCATCTCATTTCATCAATATATCTTGTAATTTCAACAAATATGTTATGTGGATTATGTAGACATTGTATTCCGCAGAAAGCAGGTACACTAGGTACAGGTACGTAGTGCTAAGCTATATTATATGCTATACTCGGTCCTCATTGGGACCCTTGCATTCCCCCATTTCCGCCGAATTCTGAGGGCGTGTTGAGTGACGGTATTCAAACGCCCCACTTTTCCTCGTTACCAGACTGATGAAATGAAAATATTAATTTAAATCGTGAGTAGGACTCGAACACACAACCGGTCGCGTTTATAGTCGCACAGACGCAGGGGCACAAGCGTGGGACTGTACCGCACACACAGCTGTGGGTTCAATCCCCACTATTGGGAATAAATTAATATTTTCATTTTTGCTCTGGTACCAAGGCAATCCGCCACTCAACACGCAATGTCTTGAAAATTCGGCGGAAACGGAGTGTCTTAACACTTGGTTTCTTCAGTCTACTCTGCTATGTGCGGGATACAGCGTGAAGCTAAAAAAATAATATATAAATATTTACCTCCTCCGCTGTAAAACGGATGGTTCTGTTGATTTGCTTTATGAGCTTCCTTTATACCTTCCTTTTCTTTATTTGCTTGCCTTTCTAAGAACACCTGTAAAATATAAGTTATTGTATATTATTGTAACTAGCAATTCACTTCCAGTTTCTCCCACTTAAACTTATTGTTATAAAGCCACATTATACAAAATATTTACATAAAGTGTAGACTGTATTTTATTCTGGTGTCTAAACTATTAGGTTTCTAAATTTCCCTGAAAGTGGAACAAACATCCATACTCACTAACTTACACATTAATATTATTAATAATAGGATTGAGTTGAGTGAGTTCTGCCATTCAACACATAATGCCTCCATAAAGTTCAGAACAGAGTAGACAGTCTGTTCCCAATTTTCTGGAGGTTGGGGGAACCTGGGGAACATACTGTTTCCAGGCTCCCTCTGCCTAAACTGCTATGTGTGCAGAATGCAGCACAGTTAAAAAAAAATTAAGCTTCACGTTGTAAGCACAAAGAAGAACCGAGTATCAAGGCAGCCAGTTCTATTTTACACCAGAATTTAAACTATTGTTAGAAATAATGACCATAGAGGTTATATAAGGACGACTCTAATTACTGGCTGGCACCTTTATGGGCTGTCAACGGCGATCGAAAGAAGAGGATCGCTAACGTCATTCTGCCCAATGAATTCTTTAGAACCGGATATTGTTATTAGACTGCTAGATAATTCCCTTTGTTTGTTTAATAACTATTTGAAGCCTTCTTTTTATTCATAACCTTCCCCACTTTATTTAATATTTCCAATAGTTTCTTACACTATAATAATAATAATACTACGTCACGTTTTGCCCCGTTACCGGGAGTCGTCCTACAGAGATATCCTTACTCTACTAAAGATAGAACCCACAAACATTACTATCACAATTTATTTAAAAAATATTGTAATAAAAAAGGCAAACTTACAGTATAATAAAAATCATGTATATATGGTGTTCCAGTGTTGAGTTGCAGCATTTGTATATTTATCAGCCATTGTTTTTCCCTTTGCGACATTAAACCTGCGTATTCGTCTGTATCACTCGCACTGTCTTCACTGTTTGTGTGTCTGTAGCAAAAAATATTTAATATAAAAAAAATTTGGAAATCGTGGCGCAGTGGCACAAGCATGCGACTTTAAATGTTTGATTCCCCCACGGGGGACGAAATTTAATGAATTAATATTTTCATGTCTTCGGCGTTGAGTTTCATCGCTTAACGCAATGCCTCGAGAATTCATGAACGGAAGAGTTTCAATGGGAACCCTGATGAAAGATGCTTTTCAATTACACCAGAAACAGTAAGTAACTATTTATAAATTACTTAATAAAACATCTTTACCAGTCCAAATTCTAGTCAGAGGAATATGTTTATTTTTATAATATTTTGTGGTGTTGTTCTTATTTTAATCACAAATTAGTATTACTAGTTTTGTTTTTTTTTAAATAATTTAAAATATCTGAATTCAAGTATTTGATATGTATGTTTTTGTTTAATCATTTTTATAGCATATTAATCATATAGATAACATTAAAATGTAATATCTTTTTGAACTTCAAACGGAATCCCATTCCCAATACAGAAATTCAAAATCCTCAATACAGATACAGAGCTCAACGTCGCGATCTATCTAATATTTTTTATACTTAAAAAAATCATACCTATTAACATTCCCGTAGTTCCCATTCCTAAACATAGGATGATTAACCGTTTGATTGAACATCCGGTTGTTCAACATCGGATGATGACTGGCATTATGAAAACTATTGTTATATTGCAACATTGGATGTGTGTTCTGTATTATCTGTACTAGATTCTGTGACGTCAAATTCTTGGAATTATATATCCTTGTTTTAATTTTTTGATTCTGGGGCGGTTGATTATGGATCGTCTGATTGTGGATCGGTTGATTCTGAAGCGGTTGATTATGGACCGTTTGATTCTGGTTCGGTTGTATTTTTTGTTTCTGCGGTGTTTTATTTTGTGTTATCTGTTGTGGTTTCATTTGATTAATGATTGGTTGGTTCAATAGTTCGTTTTTTGGTGGAATTGATTGGGCCTGAAATAGAACATTGTTTTTATTATCTTTAATTACTTAAAACTCGGGGCAGCGTCTGACTAAATGCGACAGTTGTGCCTTCGAGTCTTACTAGGGGGAATGAAGTATTTTTATTTCGGCGCTCTGGTAACACGTTAAGACGGTGTATAAAAATATACAAACCCAATTTTTAAATAACGCCTTTACAACCAAACATTTTTTTAGCTACTAGCTCTATCCCGCATATAGCAGAGTCGTATTAAAAATAATTTATTCCCCTGAGTTGCAATTGAACCCACACCGCCGCGTTTAGTTTACAGTCAGACGCACTGTCAATATATCACGACGGCCTCAAGCTGTACATTCTGATAAAAAAACAAAAAAAACTCACACGAAAATTAGGATTAAACTGGCTAACATTTGGGTTAAAATTCTGCCTAGGCACATTCATGCCTGGCGGCGCCATCATTCTAGGTTGTCCCATTAAATGCGGGAATTGATTCATTGCAAATTGATTCCCATTTGGCAACATCTGATTTTGACCCAATTGATTCATATTTTGCCCTAGTTGATTCATATTTTGTCCTAGTTGGTTCATATTTTGGCCAATCTGATTCATGTTCTGGCCAATTTGATTCATCGGTGGTAGTTGGTTCTGCATCATTTGATTTTGCCCCATTTGATGCATATTCATCATACCTGGTCCTAATTGATTGTTTTGAAATTGATTTATTTGATTTGAGTTTTGCATGAATTGGTTTACATTGTGACCCATTTGATTTACATTTTGCCCTAACTGTTTCATATTTGGCATTTGATTCATGCCCATTTGGTTCATATTTTGAATCATATGATTCATTTGATTATTTTGACCCATAAGTTTGTTGAGCGATTGATTCATCGGCTGGTTAAGAGATTGATTCATCGACTGATTCATTGATTGGTTCATAGATTTATTGATTGACTGGTTCATAGACTGATTCATAGATTGATTCATCGATTGATTCATAGATTGATTCATGGCTTGGTTGATTGGTTGATTCATATTATGTGCCATAGGTTGTTGGGCATATGGTAATGGTACAGGTGCTTGAAGACCTGGCGGCCTTTGTAATATTACTGGTGGAAATCTTGGCTGTAAAAAAAACAATGTTTAACATAAAAATATGTAAATGTTATTTAAATATTTTAATTTATTATCTGGTAACGAAATTTTATGTATTTATAGATTCCAGATTAAAATTATATTCAGTCTTTGTAGTAGGTCAATTTAATAAAAAATACAAAAATGCTTATGTGATATAGTTAAAATTAATACTGTATTTCGCTGTATTTCCCACTTTTCGAGACATTACGTGCTGAGTAGTGGAACTCAAAGCCGCGCGTTGTCTACCAAAGCGGCGAAATAAAAATAGTCTGCTTCACATTGTATCCTGCCCATAGCAAAGCCGATGCAGAGTACGCAGAGAAAACCTGGGAAGTGTTAAGATACTTACGTTCCCCAATTTCTGCCCAATATTTGACTATAAATTACTGATCACACCGAATATTTGACTATATATTACTTGTCAAAACATTTCATTAAATATTATTTATCAATTAAGTAGTACCTGATAGAAGTTTTGATTGAAATTCTGCGGAGCTTGATTCAACCGCAACTGCCTTTCCAGTTCTTCGACTGTACACACATTTTTGAGTTGCGGAGCCGCGGGCTGTAATGAATAACATTTCATTTATTTTATAAGTTTTACACGGTATCCCGCATATAGAAGGGTAGGTAGAGGGAACCCAGTGTAAGGACACTACCATACTCACACACCGGCTAATTTCCAGGACAGTGTATGTTGAGGGGCAGAACTTACTGCACTGTCCTGTTACCAGAGCCACTAAAAGATAATAATTCATTCCACCGAGTGGGAATTGTATCACCAACCGACGTGTATACTACATATTCTTACAAATTTACTTACTGTAGGTGTAGGAAATGATAAGTCATGTCTCCAAACGCTCGAACCTAGACTTCTCGCTTGTGGTGCATCCGTTTCATCCAACACTAGCTGTGATAGTGAGGCCTCTGTAAATAGATAATTGTACTCTTATAAAGATGAAGAGTTTCTTTGGTTGTATGCACTAATTTGAGCAAGTAGTGGTTCAAATTGTTTTTTTTTTTTGTTATGTTAGATAGTCTCTTCATTGAGGGATGCTATAGGTCTATATATTAATATTATAAATTATTTTTTTAGCTGCGGGAGCACATAACAGGGTGGCAGAGGAAAATCAACGCCGCGCATTGCTCCGTTATCAGAGCGAGTAAATGAGAATATTAAATATTTCACTCCACGAAACGAACGCACAATCTTCGAGTTTACAGTCGCACGCTTGTGCTACAGCGCCACTGAGACGCGACTCAAACTCGTCAAACTCGTCCATAAACTCACCAAGCCGAGAATCAGCTTCGTCGAGTGCAGCGTTTCGGCGGCTGCTTTCCAGCTGTTCCGCCAGATGTTCGTGTTCCACCTCCCAATCGAATTCTTCCGCTAAAATTATATATATAAATAAATATTTTTATATTAATAAGACTTAGAATTGTAATATTTTTAGGTCACTAGCAATTTATATTCAGTATTCTAAGCAATACCTCAGCAATATATTGAACGCTAAAAGTTAAAAAAATAAACAATCTAGTCCGAATATACCTTTTATATGTATATTATGTGTGGATAGCTCTTGGTTGATTTATCTACAAACTAAAAAAATGTAATAAAAAAGCTGTATTTCCAGGGTTAAAACATGCGGGTAACTTCTAATCTAGAATTATGACTCTCATCACATTACTAATATTTGTAAAAAAGGGTAAGCACTTGGCGGCTCGTGACATATTTCATACATTGCCTGGACACCCTAGGTATTTTATACATAGCCATAGTATTGTATATAAAATACCAAATTATACAGATTCCCAGTAACATATACAAGGTATACTACATAGACATAAAAAAACCTAGAGAGGAATTACTAAATCACTATTTTCCAATTCAAAACTAATTAAAAAAACGACTTACAATCCTGTCCGAATGTCTCATCATTGAGGGCATCATATTCGTCCTCAGATGGTTCACCTCCACCTTCATCATCATTTAAGTTCTGAAACAAGAGTTATATAAATAAATACTTTCCTCTATGAAATTAAACAAAGGTGGCGTGAGAAAATACATATTTTCCTACATACCTAAATAATAACTAAAATATGTAATTAAATACAATAGTTGTGGGTTTGACAGCCATCATGGAGAATTTGTTTAATTTCTTATCCCACATATACCCCATGTTAACTAATGGAACTCAACACTATACAATTTTTTTTAAATATTTGGACACTCAAAAGCACAACATCGTTAAAAGCTATAGAAAAAGACAAAACAACATTTGTCATAAATAATGAGAATAATTTCTAAACATAAAATTATCTATGGCTTTTAATATGATTGTTTCAAAATTTAGGACACAGAATCTGAAATAAAGCAAATGTTGTCGGTATAATTCCCAATTGGGAATAATAAAAACAAAAAATAGTGCCCTGAAACAGCTTGTAAATACAAATACTATTAAATCCAAATATAGAAATGAGTAAGAATAAATTAGTATTGTAACTTATTCCACTTGACCACTTATACTTTAAAGGAAAACATGTATTTTTTTTATTATATGCATTTCAAGGTTAACAAACATATTACATGAAATAGTATGTTTAGAATTTAGAATCAAAGTAGTAACCTAAGGTCTAAATTAATAAGAGTGAGTTCTATTATTATACACCAGTCTGTGTCACATTGGACATTTTGAATGTCATGGGTCATACATAAAAGTTATTTTCATTCCACCAAGGGAACAAAGCCATATTTAATATCTAGTATGCTTCACTTATCACCCACATATACCTGGGCAGGTTATCTGAAATACTCCTTTTTCCACATTTCAAGACATTAGATATTAAGAGGTGAAATCAAACACCATCTTTTAAGTTACCAGAACAGAAAAATAAACAATTTACAATATAATCATTCCTTCAAGAAGGTATCAAAGTCACAACCATTGCAAAGTACATTGAAATGCTGTGTTACTTTGCCACTATTTTTTCCCATATATACAAGATAGGCAAAGGGGACCTAGTGTTAACACTCTTTCACTCACTCAATACACACTCTTTTCTGCCCAAATGTTGAGACATTGTGTGTTGGTTGGAGGACCCTAACACTGCTCCTTGTCTTGATATCAGAAAAAAAAAAATTATTCTGAGTTATTTCTTTAAGTGGATATCATAACTAGGTAGGTCATGTGTTTACAATCAGCATTTACAGAAGCAAAATTGTGAGTGCATATTTATAAATACGGTGAAACCTTAACAAGTGATTCCTATTAGACATAACAATGACAAATAGTAATAGATGTTTACAAACAATGTTTTATACCAAAGAATCAATTATATCGCAGTAACTATCTCACAACATATTATGAATATGATTTTAATAAAAGCCTTCATGAAGCAGTGGGACAGCAACTGATTGTAAATGTGATAGTTGTAGGTTGTTCTCTTTGGAGGAATAATAATATTCAGTCTATACTTTATCCTCTTGACTCTTTTAAGATAAAGAAAGAGATGCTAACAACACCAATAAGTTGTAACCAGCATACAAAAATTTGAATATACTTGATAAGAATGTATGGCTTATTGGCTAGAGCACTTGAATGGAATCCAAAAAATGCAGTAAACCTGCTAAGTCCTGATACATTACATTTTTTATATAATCTCTAAAATAATTTCCTTAGTTAGTGTGGAATAAAACTTTAAATTATGTTATAACCAATACTTTACATTATTTATATAAAGAAGAAAGTTAAAATACTATTTATTTGCAATGTTTTCCCATAAAAACAAAATCCAGTATGAATTAAGATAAAAAATCTATATTTATAGAATATCTCTATTTATATAATATGTAATAGACCTTTTCCTTTTATCTATTTTTCTTTTAAGTAATTAAGTAATTCAACATACTTAGCAATTTAACTGGCTTCAACTTTTTAATTTTGAAATAAGTCGAACATATTGTGAAATCTTTAAGTGACTAACCTAGTTACTAACTTGCATAATGGTTATTTCAACCATATGAAGATTTCATAAATAAATCTATAAAATACTTAAAAGAGAATAGATTTACCTAATATGTTTATATAAGGACGTTATTCTATCATTCTTAAAATGAAAAAGTAGAAATAAAAACATGTGAATACAAGTTATTTCAATATTCATGTAATATTAAAACAAATGTCAACAAAGTTATAAAGAACATACACAAAGCTATGAGTAATTTAGTGAAATATAAGATTACAGATATAGAAATGACTCTAATAAACAACTTGATATGTATATGAAACTATATGTACAATACAAATGTTCCATTTACACGTTTCTCGCCATAACACGATTTTATAGCCATTTTATTATTTGCCAATAGAGTATAATGACTATACGTTCGTAGAATATTGTAAAATGTGGCCTTACAACGCAGGAAAATATCAAAATTATTGCAATGAGCAATCGCTGGCACGCTGGCACTTTGGTTTTCAGTCACGAATATTAATGTATTATATATCATTTTGTTTGTCATTTAACGTAGAAAAAGTTCATAACTCACCGATAACGAAGTATCGAACCCGAAAAAAGAATCTGCCATTGGTTTTTTTCATATATCATAAGCAAAAATGACATGACTTGTCACGCTACTGTGTCGCAACGGCGCTGGCGCCATGTCGGTTGCGCCTTCCATTACACGCAAAGAACCTTAAAATAAAAATATTAATTCATATTTGTTTATTTTAACAGTTTGTTTTAAAATTTTATCATTATTTTATAATTTTATTTCTTATTACAATTTTATTGGTAGGAAATATATATTTTTTGTAAATAAAATACACAATGTAAATTGAACTCATATGTTAAAAACCACTGCGAACATAATAATTTAGTTGTAAATCTAGCAACATTGCAATTAATTTTAAACAAAATTTCCCTAATCGCTGTAGCTTCTTTAATGAAGTCATAGGAAAATTTTATTATTTTTACATTATTATAATAGGGCGTGATATTTGTATTACTATAAAACCTCCTTTATGTAAGTATGTTTAGGAAAATATACTCGTATAGTGAGATCAATCGAAACGACGAATACTTTGGCTCTATGTCTATACTCTTAATAGAGAGAAAATATCAGAAAATATCATATTTTTTTCCAAACCATGTGGTTTGGAAAAAAATATCAATTTGTAATATGCTTGTTACCTACAAATTTACTAAAATATAAGTTCTTCTTTATATTTCGGTACTAACTTTTAAAAATAAATATGGTATTTTGTTTATAAATTTAAAACAAATATTTTCCAGCACAGCCTTATATCAAAATCGTTTTAGTGACATGACTTCTGCATGAGATGAGCTTATAGAGCACAGAACACATTTACTCGTATATAGATATAGAGCACAGAACACATTTAGAGTATGTTCTTTGATTGACACTGACAGTCGTCAAAAAATAATAGTAACAATGTATGTAAATTGTAAATAATAAAATAAAATAATAATTAACAATTAAGCAAAAGAATGACTTTGTAACAACATAACAAGAAACTTTATTTCCTATACATATTACATTAGCGAATAGCGGTGAGTAAAGCTATAAAATACTTGCATTATTTTTAATTTAAAATATTTTGTTCTTTTATTTCGTTTTTAGTAAATTTCCTAAGCATTATGATTTTGTTGTGGTGTCTTTTCTGTATACTCATCTACATTTTACACTAGTCTAGATATTCTAGTTTCTATCCATTAACAATAAGATTGGGTAAGGGTCAAAATAGAAACATGCTACAATCATTCCTCTAAATAGGCTTTGAAACAAATAATAAAAAAAAAGGATAAATAATAAGAATGTTGAAATTTTTTTATACACATTGACTTACAGTATTATCTTCATAAATATATTGTTAAATTAGCTGGTAATAATAAAAAATATTATTTTGTCATAAAAAAACATACTATATATACTATATAATAAATGATTAAATTTTTCATATATAGCAGTGTGAAAAGAGAATACCTAGTGGAATTTGTTAGTATGTTGAGTGGTAGAATTAGTAGAACACTTGAAGAGATGAAATATTTATTTAAATTTATATTTCCATTTCTTCGCTCTGATGTTGGAAGCTGATTTAATTTTAAATTTTAATTTGATTAATTATCACTAATGGGAATCAAACCTACATCCAGCACTTCTGCATTCAGAGATGAGAGAGACTAATGCACTACACCACAAGACTATTATTATATTACTAGGTATACAAACTACATAGTGTACTTCACACTACCAAAATGTCTTGCTACATAAAAGTAAATAAATTTATCTTAGATCAATTTCTTCATTATCCATATCAGATTTGTTTTAAAATAAAATCTCTTATGCTGTATTTCATTATCATGAATGAAAAAGAAAGATAATCAATATTTTTTTATTTAAGGAAAAAGTACACAAACATTCATTTTTTTTGTTACCGTGCAATAAAAAGACAAGTTTATGTTAAAAACTATAAAAAAACTATTATAAAAACTAATAAACACAATAACTTATATATTATTCTTAAGACACAATAAGTTATATATGTATAGATATTTTAATATTAGTACCTACTCATATAATTTATTATCAATTATAAAATAACCTAGGAATTTACTGTTATAAATATTTTTATAACTGGTATAATACAGTCTTATTTCAATTAGTATCTCTTGAAAACTTTTTAAGCGATTGCCTTTAAGACATATATTCTCTTTCAGGCCTCTTATACACTTGTTACAACTTATTTATATTGTTAGCATCTTTTTGATTAAGGAGAATTTTCTAACCGCACAGTATGTCACAAGCTTAAATATCATCCACACCATCTGGATATGTGCGTCTATCTCTACCTTGGCGGCCGGCACCGCACCTGTAGCTCCTTTGGTGTTGCACGGGGTCGTGGGCGGCGGTGATCATTTATGGCGGTGACTCGAACGCTCCTTTGCCTTGGCGAAGTACTAGCTGAAGTTGATTGCAGTGCGTGACCACACATTCTCGCCACGTCGCAAGTAGCTCATATGTGACTCGTGTGTCACTAACTAAAAACTAAAACACTAATCCATATTCAACAGATTAGTAAATTCGTAATAGTATAAAATTAATATAAATTGTCTAATTAGTAAGTGAGACTCGATAGAGTAATCACATGATTGTTACTTTTGCGGTTAAAGACTCGCTTTAGGTAAGTTTATTATATTATATTTATATAATAAATATAATATCTCTCATATCTATTATTTTTTAATTATTTAGACAAGTAAAAATTCGATATTTATAAAATTTATTTGATCATTTTTATATTGGCTAAATTCATATTTATCTGAATAGAATGGTGTTATTTGTACCGGACACAGTAGGATGGACAGAGGGAACCTGGGAAAAAAATGTTTAGATAGTTTCCGGTGAATTATGGAGTCCTTACGTGTTGAGTGGCGTAATTCAACGCCGCGCTTTTCCTTGTTATCAGAAACAAAACTATTAAATATTTAATTTTGTAGAGTGGGAATCGAATCCCCAACCTGTCGCGTTTACAGTTAGTTACACGGTTGTGCCCCTGCGCCGTGACTGGCCATAGTTATTTTTACCGAAACTGTCAAAATCGAGTATCATTAGAAAACTTTTTATTATATTTTTTTTAAACTTGGTAGTTAAGTTCTTATCAAGTAAGTGTATTTAAGAAATAAGTAATGAATAGTTATTTTAGTATGATTATCGATACTGTTATGCTGATAGTTTCCACCTCCTTCCTGATGATTCCGCAAAAAAATCTGTATAAAAAATACCGTTTATGTTGCTCCAAATCCCCCCTCTATCTTGCATTGTTAGTCGCATAACAATCGGTTCAGCTGGTCCGGAGGTAAGCCTGGACAAACAGAAAGACAGACAGACGAAAATTTTTAATTGTTTATTTGTTTTTTGGTATCGTGTAAATAAAGGTATGCACTTGAAAAAAACACAGTTGTGATGAAATTACAGAGAGACCTTCCAATTTTATTTATATGTATCGATATATAAACATAGGCAAATCGTAATTTCAGTCGTCGCTTAAAAAGACGCTACTGGGGATAAATTAGACTAGATTCACATTTCCTCCCAATAAGGCCCGTTGCCTACAAGCAACTGCTTCGATTAACACAATTCGATTGCTTTTATAGTTTTTTTAATATAGGTGATATTTACCCTCTTTTAAATGAGTTTGCTAACTTTACAGAAAATAACATAATTAATAATACAAGAATGAGGGAATGGCTATATTCATGGAAGTTTTAGATAGATTGAGCCAGTACGTCGTTATTCTGCCTTTCGTAGGGTGTAAATTTGTCAAAGTGTAATACTGAAACAATGTAAAGTGTATAGGTGAAAGTGAAACAATAAATTGTTAATATTTAGTTTCTTGCCGGCTCGTCTGAGCAGAACTGCCTTCCGAACCGGCGGTGGTAGCTTTTTGTTCACATGTTCATTCGACGATTCAAAAGTTCTTTTAATAATAGTCTATTTCAATTAGGAATATTTTGAATTTGAATAAACTGCTATATTTTACTCCCCTCCTGACGATTTGACGCATATCTGAAGTGAGATCAATACCTAAACATGACTGATGTTGCAACTACGCCCAAGCGGACCGACCGGCGACCGGCTCACGACGTGGAACGTCTATGTGATCGTTATCGTAGTAATGACCGAAGTCGTAAATAAAGTCATAGTTGCAGTCCAAGTAGCAGTAGCTACCACAGTAGACGTCGACGTGAGAAACAAGCACGTTACAGCCACGGTGTCCGTGAGCAGATAGGCGAACAGCATGTTGGCCGCTCGCGTGATAGCCATGCAGATGCTGCATGCAAGGAAGACAACGAAGATGGTTCTGCTTCTGCAGATATGAAATTCAAGAAAAAATACAAAAAAAGGTACAGGTGTTTATAAAGCAATTGTGGCCGTAGATGAAATTCAACTGTGATTAATGTTTGACCGTCTTCCTGATGAAAGTGATTCTCACTATAGGCTAGTACAGGCACAGGTACAGGCTGGCTTAACTGTAAGATGACTGCCAGTGTTAGGTTATTACAGATTTACAGAAAATAAAACAATACTGACATAATTATTAATAAAACATTGAATCAGTACTTTGTTATTCTTCCTCACGGTGTTCAAGTGCTGGTCAGTGTCATTGCTGTAACTGTGCAAAAAGTGTAATACTGAAACAGTGTAAGTGTGCGGTGTCAAGTGTGAGAAACAGGTTTACGTGAAAGTGACGCAATAAATTAATAACCAATATCCATATATTTTTTTTTATTTTGTATGGTAAGGGTTGCCTGGAAGAGATCACCTGTGGTGATAAGACCACCTTTACACCATTTTTCATTTGTTTAAACTTGCATCTGTTTTATGTTTAAGTTCGTATATTAAAGTACTAGTGGACCCGGACGCGGCTACGCCTGCTTGAACTATAAGAATATTTTCGCGTCGGTCATACTCATACTATGCCGCTCGAAGGCTAGGTCATTTCGAATCAGTGACATCTCCTTAATTATTTATCTAGATCTAGACATCTAGACATGCTGAAAGTGACTATTATATTTATTTTGATAAGGATGAATATCAAAATGACGTGGTAACGAACCCGGTCGCGTAGCGACGACGGTTGTTATTAACATGGCAGAATAAATTGCATGTCAAATTAGAAAGTATTTTAATATTTTAGTATATATGTGTAATGTAATGTTATATAGCCTATAGCACTTTTGAAGAATGCAGCTTTCATACAAAACAAAAACAAAGTAAATAGGACCAGTAGATCCAGAGATCTTAGCGTTCAAACAAACAAACAAACTCTTCCGCTTTATTATATTAGTATAGATTAAATGAATAAATAAATAAACTGTGAATATTAAGTGTTATATATTAGTTCCCTCCTGACATTTTGACACTGTACATTTGTGTGCAGTGACCGTGAAGGAACATTTTTAATTGTTTTTGTAATTTATTGTATTCAAAGATCGCTTTAAAAGTTAATTCAAGGCAAGTTTTAATTTTATGTGAGTTTTTTGCATATTTTGGAACAGACGTCTCGAAAATAGTTTCTGCTTCACGCTGTATCACGCACATAACATGGTAGGCAGACGAAACCTGAGAACTTAGTGTTAAGACACTATCTTCCAATTAAGACACTGCTGTTCTCCACTCTGTGTCGAAAAGTGACGGAACGGTGTTCTTTAAATACTGTAAATATTGTTATAAAAGGAGTATTTAGAAAGAGAAGAAGAGATGGCCTCTATGTAAATAAACAGATGATTGATGATTGTTGATTGTTCCAGATGTCCTGTCAAGTGAAAGTGGAGCAAGGAATATTGCAGGGCAAGGAGTGCCAAACGCATAATGGTCGCAAATATTATAGTTTTGAGGGTATACCCTATGCTAAACCACCTGTTGGTGACCTTAGATTTAAGGTAGGTGCCTTTTATAAAAACATAGCTATATAAGTCAGCTTCATGCTGTATCCCGCAGTAGGCAGATAGAAACTAGTGTTAAACCTCTCCGTTACCAATATTCCGCCGAATCCTGGAGACATTGGGTGTTGAGTAGCGGATCTCAATATCGCGTTTTACACTAGCGCGAAGAAATGAAAACGAACGAACTCACAATTAGTGGCGTTTACTGTAACACACACACAAACTTTTAAATTTTATGAGACATACAAGAACTTAAAAAAAATCTAATACATCATAATTAAATATATCTTTAAGACTAGCGGCCCATTCGGGGCTTCGCCTGCACCTATAAAACCTTTATTATGCTGCGTTTGCCAACAGATTAATTATATAATTTATAAATTTCCTTTGTAATATAGTAACTTTCGCTCGTAAGTATCGATATGTTTTTGAAATAAAAAATTGTGAAATATAATTTAGCCATGTGTCACAAAATGCCTTATAGTGATTTTTTATAACAGATACATAATATATAGAGTCGCGGACTTTATTAAAATAATATTTTATATATTTTATTTAAAAAAAACTAATGAAATTAAATGTTTTTGTAGTACAATCTTCCTACACATATTTAACTATTCCTGCAGCGCACCATGTTGAAGTAACACGATTGCGTTCCTAATTTATTTTTTTACGTTATTTAAGGCTAATTATATAAAAATTAAACCGTAATTCTATATAGTCTATAGCGCTCCTGTGGAATTTAGCTTTCAAACAAAATAAAAAAAGTAAATTCAGTTGTAGTGTATGCGAGCGGGTCTACCCCTAACTGTCTTACCGCCAACTTTTACAAATAGCACAATAATAACAATCTAAAAAGTAATTAAAACATTTCAGGCACCTGAAAAACCTGATAATTGGTCTGGTGCAAAAGATGCAACTAAACCAGGAAATAGAAGTGCTCAAATTAATCCCCTGGGAAAAGGAATTCCAGAAGGTTCCGAAGACTGTTTATATCTAAATATTTACACACCAATGTTACCAAATGAAGAATTAAAAAGATTACCAGTCATTTTCTTCATTCACGGTGGCCGTTTGACGATAGGATATGGGGATTATTATAGTCCTAACTTTTTCATAGAACGTGATGTTATTCTAGTGACAATTAATTACAGATTAAACATATTCGGATTTTTGTGTCTCAATATTCCCGAAATTCCCGGGAATGCAGGTTTAAAAGATACAGTTATGGCCTTGGAATGGGTTAAAAGAAATATAGTTAATTTCAATGGGGACAGTAATAATATTACAGTCCAAGGAGAAAGTGCCGGTGCGGCAATTGCAATGTCGTTAATGACAAGCAAAATGGCTGACGGCCTATTTGACAAGATCATTTGTCAATCTGGAACGTCTCTAGCAGAATTATATATAGTTGAAGAAGATCCGATTGACATAGCCAGTGATATAGCCACTTACTTAAACAAAAATACGCGCGATAAGAAAGAACTATATGAAATATTCTTAAATTCACCAGTCGAAGATTTGCTTTACGCTTTCATTTCAGCAGAAATGAATCGACCACCTTCAATAATTAATTCACTATTATTGCCAGTTATTGAAAAGAAATTTGATAATGTTCAACGATTTTTCGAAGAATCACCAATAGTTGCCATAAGAGAAAATCGATTTACGAATGTTCCAATTATTCTGACGGTACATTCAGATGAAGGAGCTTTGTTCTTACGACAAGATGGACATGGCAATATTCTTTTTGAGGAAGATCTCCAATACTTTATTCCCAGATACCTTTTTATAGAACATAATACAGCAAAAGCGTTAAAATTTGTGGATTCCATTCAAAATTTCTATTTCAAAGGTCAAAAACCCGATGAGTCTTTAAGAAATGAATATTTAAAATTATTTACTGATCATTATTTTGCCAGAGACATATTGTTTACTTTGGAACATTTGTCGAAATTCCAAGATAATCTATATTTATGTAGATTTGGGTATATGGGTAATATGAATCTTAGAGTGATGAAGAAACTAGGGTTCAAAGGAGCTACTCATGGGGATCTTATTCAATATATTTTCTATAGGCAAAGTAAAGCGCAGGTGGCGACTGACAAGGATTGGATGGTTGCCGATACGATGAATGATATGCTGACTAATTTTGCTAAAACTGGGTAAGTCTTCAAACACGTTGGTTAATTAAAGAGTTGTAACGACTGCATTTTTTTTACGGTTAATGATTTGAATAAAAGGAATGATTCAAACCATTGTTTCTTACGTTGATTTCTACACAGCGGAACCTAACGCCGCAATTGATTATATTAGAGAAATACCCACGTATATTATATTATTAACATAATATATTATATTTTATTATTAACTGAAATACCACTTCTAACTAATAGTTTGCACAGTACATATTCTAATTGCGTCATGATGACGTCCGTTATGGCTTAAAATTCTTTTTGTATATAACATTTTTATTGTACACAAAAACTTCTCTTCAAAACGTCTTAACACTAGACTCCCTCTGTCTACCCTGGTACATGCGGAACACAGCGAGAACCTGAAAAAAATATTATTCAAAAATTCAAAATATTGTTTATTCAAATAAACTTATAATAAGCACTTTTGTTTATAATATATAGCCTAGATTTTAAGTCACTAAAAACAAAATATAATGTTTTCTTTAATTTACTTGTGCACTGTTACGATATTTCCATTTTGTTTTATAATTGGTCTCTTTATTCACTAAAGGTTGTCTGTAAAAGAAAGCTGGAAGCAATAGGACCGCCTTTGGTTTTTATTTTCTTTGTTTTATTTGTGTCTTTTGTTCTCAATACAGAATATTCTATTCTAAGTCTAAGTTTTCTAAATGATGTTTCTATTTAAACTTCTTTTACAGGAATCCCTCTTTAAAGCATCTGGAATGGAAACCCTACAATAGTCAAACGAGACTTTGCCTGAACGTAGAGGAAGATATACAAGTACAGCCCTACCCCAACTTCGAAAGAATTAAATTTTGGCTAGACCTTATAAAAGAAAGGTCTAAATTATAGAAAAATATTGTTTTTTTTGTTATGTTTTTATGGAGCATTTATATAATGTAATTGATTTGAACCTAGGATTGTAAATATATTGAAGTTTTTGCGTGATGTTAAATAAATTTTGCTAAATTGTAATTTTCTTGTTTCTTATAGCTTAACAGACAGATAAACAGACGGATAAACTTTTAAATATCAGTAATTCGTATGATATATACGTATTATATTGTTATATGTATTAATGATATCTATAGTTTAACTGTCTAGAATTTGGGGGAAAGTGGGGAACGGAGTGTGTTAACACTATGTTCCCTCTGTGTACCCTGTGTGCTGGATAGAGCGTGAAGCTGATTTAATTTGATTTTTAACTGTCTAGAACTTGGATAGTGTAGAAGAAACACGGATTCAAATCCGCACATTGGAATTAAAAATATACAAAATTTCAATATATTTTATAGGGAGCAATATTAATGAGGGCAAGACAAATAAAGTAACTGACAGATAAGTGTCTGTTCATTCACTTGAGACTTGATTGACATGCACTTTCATTTCTGTTGTTGGTATTTTTTTAATGTATTTAATATACATATATATTGTCAAATTAAATTATAATATATTTTTTGCTACAGGGATAGAATAGTGGGGACGGAAGCGCCTTAATGGGAACCAAGTATATAACACTAGGCTCCCAGATTCACTCTGCTTACCCGGTTATGTGTGGGGTACATCGTGAACCTAAAAATATATAAAGATGATTTTTCGATCTAAAGATAAAATAATAAATAAACTGAAACGAAAGACAGTGTGATATAATCGCAAACTTTTTGTTTCTCCAAATCGTATTATAAGCTAAGAAATTATTTTTTTCTGCTTATTTAATAAATGCACATTGCACTTATATTTTTGTACTTAACGTTTTTTTGCCAAAGGTTCTTTATGTATGTATTTTTCTTGTAGTCTAAGTAAATGAAATATTTTTTCAATAAATGATTTTATTTTTTATTTATTTTTGTTTTATTTGTACCATAGTATTGCAGTATGATAGGCTCAATACATTTTTTTAAATATGACTCATTTAAATTTACTCAAATTTTGACTCGTTACAGTAATCTATATTTATAATATTAATTTGTAAGAGCTTCGGTCTGTACTTGGAAGATATTTAAAAAAAATGTTATTTACCTTTAACCTTTGTAAACGTAATAGAACCCAAAATAATGATTTTTAAAATTTTTGTCTGTGCATTTGTTATCGCTAATCTCAGAATTGGCTTAACCGATTTAGATGCCGTTTAGATCTTTCACTATTGAATTCTGGCAATCTTCTGAGAACACCTAGGGTTTATTTTATTACAAGCGGTTCACAAATAAAAAAGTTATATCGAGTCTGACTTAAATAAAAATACACTTAAATAAAAATTTGTATATTTCAAGCAGGCGGAGCCGCACGGACCTCTGATACAAAATATTAATAATAAATAACTTAAGATATAATTTAATTATTCTTATTATATGCACTTCTATGAATGTGGAAAATCCGTATATACATTTTAATGTAGCAGGATTTTAACGGCCATCGCTTCGCAGTGGGTCAGCGTCTGTTCGATTCCCGCTTTTAAAAATGTACCTTTAATATAGTACCGCTGTTGTGTGCGGGATATAACGTAAAGCTGTTTTTTTTCCCTCTGGCAAATAAGAGAATGCCGTCGGATTCCATCATTCAACATGCAGTGAAGTGAATTTCGGAAGGTGGAGAACGGAGTGTCTTAACACTAGGTTCTATCTCCTTATCTACTATATTCCGAACATAGTGTGAAAATAAAATAGGATTTGAACCATTTTCTTGAGAAATTCAAAAGAATCACAGAATTTTTCACTGTCAAAATAAAAAAATATATATTTAAAAACATCATTATTAATATAATTTTTCATCTTATTTTTTTATTGTAAATGTAAATTTACTGTGAAAATAAAAACAAAAAACATTACTAATTTATGTGCATAAGTTTATAAGACGATTATACTTCCTAAAATTTAAAAAAGAAACATTGAATTTTAAAAATGATTTTTATTTTATATGTAGTTTTTATTTTTTTATATTTAAATATATACCTGTGAATATGATAATAGTTTTTTTAAACTAAACCATTAAATATTTTTGTGTTTTCTTTTTATCTACTTTTATGTCATACCTAAGTACTTACTACACTACTACACTTGGTTTTTACAAACTAAAAAAAATAAAACATGTAAACATATTCTAATAAAATAAATACATTTGAGCTATTACAATTTTACTTCAATGAGGAAGTTTACATTTTTATATAAAAGAATATTAAAAAATAAATACTACTATGAAAAAAGAAACATCGTACAAGGAATAGAACCTGTAACTAGCATAACGCTTACGATCATAGATTGTATAAGTTTAACTCTTTCATTCACTTAAGTATTTACGCATTTTAATATTTCTAAAATTTTAACCTACATTTTGAAATTAAGACTTCCTCATTTTTAATTAAAAAAAAGTTAATTATATCTACATATATTAACAAAGAATTATTCTATTAAATAATGTAAGCCAATTCAAAAAATTACAATTTGTGGAGAATAACCATATAATCTTAGAGTAGGCCTTTTATTAATATTTTGGTCAAACTTAGAAGTCAAGGAAGTTGGTTCGATTCCACTTCGGGAGAGGCGTTGAGGTCCGCCACATAACACCCGATGTCTGGGAAAATGAGCGGTGCATGGGAAACGGAGTGTCTTAACACTAGGTTCCTTGTTAATATCTATCAATATGGATTAATCTCCGAGTATAACGAACTTTGACCATCACTAGTAGAATTACAATTTTCATACGGCCCTGTAGAATTTTCATATCTGAAATCATTTTTAAAATTCCTCGCATATGAATAATATTGATTTTTATTATTAAGATCTATCACTGCTTTTGGTGAATTCGTCCTAAATTTCTTAGGAACAGGCAAAGCGTATACTTCTTTAGTTTCACTGAAGGGAGTACTATATGCTTTATCAATTTCGTAAATGCTGTTATCAGTAGATATTTCTAAGTTAGCGTCTTTTGGATTTGAATATGTATTGTTTAGTTGCACTACAGAATCAATACTTTGTGATTTTATTGAGGAATTTGGTGTTCGGAGACGGAGCTCGTCCTGGAAAATGGAAAATATATAAAAATCTAAATAGTCTTAAATAATAAACCAGAACAAATCCAAGAAGCGTGGCCCACCAAATTTTATCATCTCGGCAGTAACTCCATCTGCTTTAATTTTTTTTTGTAATTTAATAACATATAATACAATTACCTCTAATTTATGTTTTCTTGATCTTATTATCATAAAAATGATGATTAATGCTACTATTATTATTATAATTAACAAAGTAATCGATCCGAAAATCAATGTGTATCTTCCGAGACTGCCTGACTGATCTGAAATTAAAATTAGAAGAAATATAGAATTGAAAAGGTAATGTTAAAAAATAAGGCATGAAGTCCTAATATAAAGACACTCTTTCCATTTTAAATTTAACATTGCGTGTTGAGTAGAAGAACTTAACACTGGACCTTGTCTCATTGGGTCAGAGAATTTTAAATACAGTGTAAATTATATATAACTATATTAAAAAGACTGCTAAGGCTGAGTCAATAGTGGTAGTTACCAGAAATGAAGTAATAATTACCAGTAATATTTGTTTATTATCATTCTAGTACCTACGTTTATAACCTTTATTTGGCAAAACATTAATATTGAAATGAGATAAAATAATCTTTTATATTTACTTATATTACCTATTTATTTAATAATCTTTTATACATTTTTGAGGCCACGGTGTCGATATCGGACCGCCTCTGTATTAGGACTGAGCTTTACTAAACCTACACGCGATGAGTGTGGGTGCGATTCCCCAGTCGAGAGAATGAATTATTTTCATTTCTCCGTATTGGTAACACAAAATGCGGCATTCGGGAGAATAAAAGGGGACAGAGTATATCTCTCCCTATCTTTAATACATATAAGGAATGTGGGAAACTAAAAAAAATACTTACCCGAAACACTTATAGCCATATCCATGCCAGATAATTCTCTTGTCACATCACTATCGTATTGTAATTTAATTATACTCTCATAGTGTTGTGCGTTGTTTCCAAAATCATTATCATTTCCAAGTTCCTCGTCGAGGGTACATTTGAATTCGATCCCGTTATCCTTTTCTCGTAAGGGACTATCCCAACCCAGCGACAAGTATGGACTATTAGTATAATTTAATGTTGTATTACCTGTAACATTATATATGTATGTATGTGGGATTGGGAATTGAATACTAGGGTACGTGACATCTGGTGGTAGAAATTTTACCCTATTAATAGCTTATACACCGCTTATATGCTGGTGAAGTATTTGCGTAATTTCCTATACAATCTTGGAAACCTAAATACATCGTCATACTTAAATATCTAATTTCTATAATATCACATAAATACGTGATGTCAAACAGACAATTTTTTTGAAATCAGTTAAAGAAAATAAGCTTAAAAATTATAAAACAGATTCACGCTGAATCCCGCATACAGCAGAGTAGACAAAGGTTAACCCATTGTTAAACCACTCCATTCCTCATTTTCCGCCGATTTCTGGAGGCATTTTGTGTTGAGTGGCGGAACTTAACGCCGCATTTTGCCTCGACACCAAAGCGAAGAAATTGAAATATAAATTTAAATAAATATTTAATTTTTTCGAGTGGGGGGAGAGTGAGGTTAACAAGCTTTTTCAATTACCTTTGTACCATGTCAATAGAAATGGAATATTTGGTTTCCTATAACACGTGAAATCTATCATATCATTTTCTTTATAGTGGAAAATTTTGGTGTTATTTTGCTCTTTTATATTTATAATAGAACTATCATCATTGTTTTTGATCCACAGCACTGTAATGTATAAAAATATTGGGTTAATAATAATAAAAACGTTGCCGTGAACCAGTGAGACAGTGTCCGAAAGCGCGACGGTTGTGAATTCGATTTCTATCTCTGGGAATGAGTAATTGAAGTCCTGGCTCTGACACCACCCTGAGGAACGCTATCATTTATTTATAATAACTTGTATATGAAGTTAATAACCTTGACATTTGTAAGGTCCAAAAAGAAGAATAATATAACTAAGTATACTAGAAAATTGTTATAAAAGTAAAATATAGATATATATAGATATTTTTTTAGCTTCACGCTGTATCTCACACATAGCAGGGTAGGCAGAGGGAGGAGGTAGTGTAGTGTTTAGACACTTCGTTTCCCCACTTTCCGCTGAATTCTCAAAACATTGTTTGTTGAGTGGCGGAATTCAACGCGGCGCATGCCTTTGTTACCAGAGCGAAAAATTAAATATTAAATAATTAATTTCCGTGAGTCGGAATCGAACCCACAACCGCCGCGGTTACACTCACATCCTTGTGTCACCGGGCCACGAGGGCCTCAGATAAAAAAGCAGTACTCACTGTTCGCTTTGTTATCCTCTCCTAGTAAACCTGAAACTAAACAAAGATTTTAAAACATAAATATTTGTTTTGCAATATTATGAAAAATAATTGACAACACTATAATATCACGTTGATCTTACCAAAATATTTTAATAATAAACGAATAATTATTACAGAGTTTTAGAATGGTAGTTTTCTCAGAAAAATTAGAAATCACAGAAATTTTTAATAAAATCAACTTTACAATACGAGTCGATGTATTTAAATTGAATGAACTACAAGTATAGGTCGACTTTTTAACAAAGTGATATAAGAGTTCCATTATTTTCTTTTGTGGGACGGAACCCTAAAATCTAATAATTTTATACATATTATCTCTAAAATATATGAAAATGTACTTACAATATTCTTGTTACGAATTAAACCACGTTAGCATTGTCCTATACACATTTGGTATATAATTTTATCACCTAACGTTACTTTACTGAAGCTTTTCCTTAGACATATAATAAATTTACCAAAAAAAAGACCTTTTCCTTTTAAAAATAAGGTTGATATTCCAATGTATATAAAACAAGGATAACCGAATGACTGTATATGGAATTAGATCGTAATATGATTCATATAAAATGACAAAGTCTCAATAAATGTAACATAATGTAAATTTTAGTAACTTTAAATTTATAAAAATAAATCATGTAATTGAGGCCAGTCTATTAGAGGCTAGGTTATTAGGGTCCCTTTGCCTACTCTGCTATGTTGGGGATACCTACAGCGTGAAGTTGAAAATAGTTGAAGTACTAAATACTTGAAGTTTCCTCCGAAAGTTCCATACCATTATAATGATTGTAGGTCTTTGGGAAGACCAATTTATAAAAGTTGACAAATTAATTTTCCGAGCGGACGTATACATAAATTTCATTTGAAATGAACTACAGTAGTATAAGTGTATAATGGTTTTTTTCCGATTTTTCCCTTTATTTATATTGTAAATTCTCAATTTTTGCAAAATTACATAATTCTAGGTCGTCAGGAAGTCAATTTCCATACAAAAAGATCTTACCTTTAGCAACAAATGTAACTCGAATGAAAGCTGGTTGACAATTCCCTCCTTTACAGTCACTTCTGTCTTCACAATCTATGTATGAGTTATTCATTTCACTAGTTAATGCTATCTTTGCGGCTTGATCGTTGATTTTTTTTACTGAAAATTAACTTTCTTTAGTAATTATTATTTCTTACTCTCCTCTTTTTAGTAGTTGTAACGAAGATATGTACACATTCAAGCGATACTGTTAAAATAGATCTAGACATATAAATATAAAAGACGAAGCTTTACAATCTTATCATACTATAAGCACAATCACACATACGTCTGTATGTAGTACTACCATGTTGCTACAACAGGTCGAAACCGGGACTAAGGACTATGAAAACATGAAAGGTTAGGCATAAGCTTCTGCAAGCCTAGATAGCCCAAGTACCTCGCGGTCTCGCCTGGCATGGCTAGTTTATATTTTTACCTCCTCCTACTTTCACACAGAAGGGGTGAAAAAATTCTTATTAACCACGGATGGGCAAGAGGAACAGGCCGCAAGGTGCTAACGGTCCACCGATATCTTCACGCAACACCCCGATAGCTGCATCTACTACAGCGAATATCGACAATCGTTCTAACGCTGATTGGGCACAAGAAAACACTAATATTATTTTAGTAACTATTACATTTAAAACTCACCGTAGTTTTCATTAGTAAGACCGTTGAAATTCCATAGTCCCGACAATAACTTCGTATTGTGCGTACAATTGGCGAGAATGGTTTCATTTTGATAAAACTTATACGTCAATTCCTTGTGTTCTGGACCCACGGCTAAATTTTTATTATTTATTGATACAGTCACGAACGCTGAAATTACATATTCAGGGTGGAATTGTCAGCGCCACTTTAAATGAAACCACAGTTTTAATTACTCCATAAAAGCCTAATATAATTCAGAAAAAAAATATTCTCAAAAATGAAAAAGTTATTTTTTCAAACAAAATAAATAATAAAATTATCGTTTTTAAATAAAACACCATTTGTAAAGTATAACATAAACACGCACACACTTACCTGTCAAAGCGGCAACGTCGCTTACGTATGTGTGCGTCATACAAAATACAGATATGGATAAAAATCGTGAAATGAAAAAAAAATCCTACGTCCAAACAGTTGAGGTACCTTGATTAATTTCTTTAGTTCTGGGCTTGAAATATTTTACCCTATATGCAGTTTCAGTAAAAGAAGCGCTGCCTCTTCCACCCTATATAATAATATAATGAATTTTTCCTTCTATAACTATGACTTTCCACAGCTTCGTGAAAACTAAGGCCTGTATTTATAGACCGATCTCAGAATTGAGAGCGATCTTGTGATACCGTTTTGTAGGCCTATAAATACGGGTCTAAACGTTGCGTATGACTTATTTTAAATGCGGGGGGTTAATTCAGATCACCAACACGATCGTGGCATAGGGACATAAGCTTGTGACGCGTCATATCGTGGGTTTGATTCCCGGCCGAAAAATTAAATAGTTAATATTCTTTATGATGTTGAAGCAAAGCGCGGCGTTGAGTTGCCACCTAACACTCAATTCGGCAGAAGGTGGGGAACGGAGTGTCTTAACATTAGATTCTCTCTGCCTACCCTGCTGTGTACGGGATACAGCGTGAAGCTGATTTGATTTGAATAAATCAAATTTAAATTTTGACGGTTCCGCAATAAAAAATTATAACATTATAGTATCAAGTAAGATTTTGATTATTTAATATACTTACGTAATTTGTTAATGAGTTCCAAATAAAATTTGTACGCTCTATTAGTGCTCTTCGTCTTGCATGTTACCGTTGTTCCTGGCGGTGGATTGATTTGTATGGAAATACTCTTGCAAGGACCGTTCCGATATACTTCTGTGGTTAAATAAAGATTATAGAGTTTGTTTGGGAATATTACATAATTTGCTTTGAGTGGGAATCGAACCCATAACCGTCGCAATAAAATTAAGATTAGGCTGATGATGACAATTGTAATTTAATAAAAACAAAGGAAAAGCCAGTAGATATATGATCTATTTAGGCTTACTAGCACATTTGCTATAGGGTATAGTGCACATATTATCAAAATTGGTAAACATTAAGTGAATTTTACAAACGTCGTAACTACTAAGCTTGAAGGTACCCAAAATAAAAAAGCTGTGAAGAAAAAATCCTGGTCTGATTTCGATGTAACAAGAACTAATATTACTTATGTTATTTTTTGTTTCATTTATATTAGATATATTAAGAAGTAACTCTTATAGTATTTTTTTGATATATTGGTGTGACTCATTCAGGAGGGGACATTTCTAATATAATTATAATTAGCTATTATGTATTTAGATAAATTACAAAGGTTTTTTTTTTACTTTTTTACCTGTACAATGAAAAACAGTTTCACTTTTCTCATCCTCCCTAAATACAATAGAAGGCTCTTCTAAATCATTTCCATGAATCTTACAAGTGATTTTCAAATTACTTCCTGCAATAATTGTTTTATATCGTATATCAAATCTGGTAGTATTAGTTTTTATAATTTCATCGTCTATGCTTCTACCATTTACTTCCAAAATTAGTTTTTCTGAAAAAACAATAGAAAATCTTTATTAAGTATATAAAAGAAATAATCAATCTGAATCGACGAAAACGTAATTCTAATTAGCTATAGTAAGAGTAATTTAAGAGACTGCAATGTCAAGACACTCGGCTCTCTGTTTTCCGCGAATTCGAGATATAGTGTGTTCAATGGTGAAACTCAACACCACACCTTGGCTTACCAAAGTGGGTCGATCCCACCACCATTGCCAGTCGAATGTTGCTTATTATGTTTAAAAAAATACAAGTGATAGTCATAGTGACCTAGTTAGAAATATTTTATATTTTGAACTAGGCGTCTAAGAGAATATTAGGAAAATTTATTATAAAAATATATATAAAAAATAATACGTACGGGTGTCCAGGCCATCTGTGGCTGTAATTAAAGCAAATAGGAATTAATAAATATTATCGCAGCTTTGCCGTAAGGACATTTTTTTGTTTGTGTTTTGGTGATGTTGATTACGATAACACATTACAAATCAGCTTCACGTTATATCTCGCACACAGCAGGGTAGGCAGAGAGAACCTGTTAGGACACTTCGTTCTCCATTTTTCGCCGAATTCGGAATGCTTTGCGTTTTGAGTGGAGAAACTCAACGCAGCGCTTTGCCGTCGAGGCAAAAACCAGAGCGAAGAAATGAACAATACAAATCTTTGATATTCTTGGCGTTACTCTAATATAATATCTATGTATAGTAACTAAACAGATTGAAGGAGAGTAAATATTTTGTTATTTCGGATTGCTTCAGTAGTTTCAAGACACTCCATATCCGTATCCGTTTCAATTTAAGACATTGCGTTTCGAATCGTGAAATTCAAAATAATTTACGTTTGATACAGGACAAATAAATTCATACACTACCTAAATACGAGCAAAAGCAAAGCTATTATTTTACGCATAAAAAGATCGTCTGTTTTTACACATTTTTTTGGAAAGTATAAATTCCATTAGAACATACACACGGTGCGTAGTCAATTTTATTATCCCTTGGCTCGAAACGATGCCATGTAGGTACTTTCCGAATTGTCAAATTTAATAAAAGTTACACATTTTCCACTCACCAATTATATTTATATATAGACCACACAAAAAACACAAAAACTTAAGCATTTTGTCTTTTTCATTGGTAAAACAACATTCACAAATAACAATATATTAATGCTAAGAAATACATATTTAATACATTTTCCCTATACATATACCATATATGTACGTAGGTATATTTGATAACAATATATTCTATTATTATTTTGTGTTCCTATCCTGTTAGTAATATAAGCAATATAGCAATATATAGCAATAAGTTTTAGCACGTCCTTATACATTTTTTTATCACACTGTATTCCATATACAGCATGGTATCTCATTCTCACTTTTGTTCCAGTCATCCGGAAGCTGATGTTTTTGTATCTGCTCTTAGCATTTTTGACGTTATAAGATCAAGGCTTTGCCTTTCTAAGGGGAAAGTATTGCCTGCTCGGTTTCCTCTCTACTTGGAAGGGAAGTGTCCATGTCTAATAGTTGGAGTAATTTTACGGGCATTAGGGTCGTATTGCGGTTAAGACGCGGAACACCTCGTCAAAGTGCTCGTACCATCGTTCGAGTCGTTCCACGGGTGTCGTGAGGTAGGCATAGGGAACCTGATATTAAGAGACTCTGTTCCTCGTTTTCCACCGCATTCTGGAGGTGTTATGTGTTGAGTGGTGCAACTCTACGCTGCGCTTTGCTATGAAACCAAAGCGAAAAAATTAAAATATTAAATATTTCATTTCCTTGAATGGGAATCGAACCCTCAACGTTTACAGTCACACTTTGTGTCCCCGTGCCGCACTGGCCTCAATGGCCTTCATTCATGGGTGTATAAACAGGGGGAGGGCGGAAGGGTGGGGAGGGCAGCTGATAAGAACGGTTCCAAATATACATTTTAAAGCTTTGGCGTCATAATTCATAAATAATAAGATGATGAGGCCAGTGATATGCGAGGCCAGTCGTGGCGCAGGAGCACAAGCGTGCGACTGTAAACGCGACAGATTGTGGGTTCAATGCACACTCGAGGAAATGAAATATTTAATATTTTCATTTTCTTGCTTTAGTAAAAGTAACGAAGCAAAGCGCAGTTTTCAGTTCCGTCACTCGCTTGAGTGCACGCAGCAATCGGCGGAAAGTGGGAAACGGAAGTGTCTTAATGTGGACGGAGTATACTTCGTTCCCATTAAAATACTTACGCTAGGTTCCCCTACCTACCCTACTATGTGCAAGATACGGTGTGAAGCTAAAAAAATATATATATGTTGGCTTATGTACTTATCAGAACATAATATATTTTTTGTTATAGCTGTATAGCAGTTATTTATTTTATTACTTATTTTTTATATTGATTTCTATTTTATTTTTAATTATATTACGTTAAATACCATTATATCAATATCATTAAACTTTATTATTAATTAAAAAATATAGTTACGCCATCTATGAATTAAATATGTAAATATTTCTTCTAGGGCTCTAAAACTTAGATGGTTACGGTAACACAAAATATATTAGCTATATTCTTACAAGATGGCAGTATTAGTTCTTAAATATTATTGAGGCCATAGCGTTTGACTGAAAACGCGATGGTTGTTGGTGGAAGTTCTATTTCGACTCGGGGTAATGATTACATCTTAATTATTATCATTCTCCCTCTCTGGAAAACCGCTAGAAAGAGATAGATAGTTAGTTGAAAGAGGAAAGACAAATTGAGTGTCTAAATACACTGGCACAAGTTGTGGGTTCGATTTCTACTCGGTAGAATGAATTATTATTTAATAATATTTTCATTTTGTTCACTCTAGCACCAAGGCAAAAGCCCGGCGTTGAATTCAGTTATCGTTAGTCTTATAACTAACACTAGGTTCCCTGTGCCTACTCTACTACGTGTACAGCGTGAAGCTGAATAAAAAAGTATTCTTCAGTATCTTACCTACTAACATAGTCTAGTGATAGATTGATATCCAAAAACAAACAATTTACTCTTGAAGTTGATAAAAAGTTACCAAAAGTTATAATTAAATTTTAATCCTGTCCTTCAAAAATATGTCTTGCTTTATCTTTAGGAAGAGGCCTTCGTGACGCAGCGGCACAATGGTGTGACTGCAACGCGACGGCTGTGGGTTCGATCCCCATTCGAGGAAATGAAATATTTATTTTCATTTCTTCGCTCTGGTATCGAGGTAAAGAGCGGCGTGACTTCGGCCACTCAACACACAATGTCTCCAAAGAATTCGGCGGAAAGTGGGGAAGGGACTGTCTTAACACTAGGTTTCCTCTGCCTACCCTGCTGTGTGACGTATATAGCGTGAAGCTGATTTTTACTTTAATCGTCAANCAGACCCTGTTTCTTGCTTACCACCGAATTCTGGAGTGGTGCAACTCTACGCTGCGCTTTGATTTGAATTTGCGAAATTCCCATTCAAGGAAATGAAATATTTAACATTTTCATTTTCTCGCTCAAACACGCAGCAATCGGCGGAAAGTGGGGAACGGATGATGTGGACGGAGTAAACTTCTAACCATTAAAATACTTACACTAGGTTCCCTGCTATAAGCAGTGTGCAGGATACAATGTGAAGCTAAAAAAAATTATATGTTGACTTATATACTTATAAGAATATAATATAATTTTTGTTATAGCTGTATAGCAGTGATTTATTTTATTCTTTTTTTTATTGATTTCTATTTTATTTTTAATTATATTACGTTAAATATTATTAAATACCATGCTATTGATATAATAGCATTAAACTTTATTCTTAATTTAAAAATATATTTACGCCATCTATGAATTAAATATGTAAATATTTCTTCTAGGCCTGTAAAACTTAGATGGTTACGGTAACACAAAATATATTAGCTATATTCTTACAAGATGGCAGTATTAGTTCTTAAATATTATTGAGGCCATAGCGTTTGACTGGAAACGCGATGGTTGTTGGTGGAAGTTCTATTTCCACTCGGGGTAATGATTACATCTTAATTATTATCATTCTCCCTCTCTGGAGAACCGCTAGAAAGAGATAGATAGTTAGTTGAAAGAGGACAGACAAATTGAGTGTCTAAATACACTGGCACAAATTGTGGGTCCGATTTCTATTTTCTTTCTGAATTATTATTTAATAATATTTTCATTTTGTTCACTCTAGCACCAAGGCAAAAGCCCGGCATTGAATTCCGTTATCGTTATTCAACACGTTATGCCAAAAAAAAATGGGAAAAGTAGTGAACGGAGTGTCTTATAAATAACACTAGGTTTCCTGTGCCTACTCTACTACGTGTACAGCGTGAAGCTGAATAAAAAAGTATTCTTCAGTATCTTACCTACTAACATAGTCTAGTGATAGATTGATATCCAAAAACAAACAATTTACTCTTGAAGTTGATAAAAAGTTACCAAAAGTTATAATTAAATTTTAATCCTGTCCTTCAAAAATATGTCTTGCTTTATCTTTAGGAAGAGGCCTTCGTGACGCAGCGGCACAATGGTGTGACTGCAACGCGACGGCTGTGGGTTCGATCCCCATTCGAGGAAATGAAATATTTATTTTCATTTCTTCGCTCTGGTATCGAGGTAAAGAGCGGCGTGACTTCGGCCACTCAACACACAATGTCTCCAAAGAATTCGGCGGAAAGTGGGGAAGGGACTGTCTTAACACTAGGTTTCCTCTGCCTACCCTGCTGTGTGACGTATATAGCGTGAAGCTGATTTTTACTTTAATCGTCAAAAAAAAAATTACGCTTTATTCCGCTTATATCAGAGTAGATACAGTGGACGTGATGTCAAGACACTCCGTATCATATGTATAAATTTAATAAACAATAAATAAAGTTATTTTCAAAAATACTTCAAAACTGCGCAAGCGTAGAAAAAAGTTTATATTTGGTAGATTACATTGAAGGGAGCGAGATGGAATATATATTACCCTAATAAATATATATACCAACAATATCCAATACAATTAGTAATTCTAACTGATTTTTAAATCAGTCGCATTATACGATCGAATAGTTTTTAAAAGAGTCTTATATTTAAAAGAATTTGTACATTATGTATATGTAATAAGATTCAAATTAGTTTGTATGTTTTTGACGCACGACCGCCATTTTCCAAAATGGCCGCGAGCAGCGCGACATCTATATCAAGTTTAGTGTCATCGCGATCTTGCTAAGCGTCGGTCGTGTTTTCTACACACTTGGTTTTCAACCTTTGTATTATAAAAATGATACGAAAATTATATTTAATACCTCTATTATCATTATAGAATTGTTGATTAACTACTTTATTAATTATTCCGTGCTAATACAACGTGTTAGTTATAAAACAATGTATTTAACACGCTGCGGCAGTCTTCTGTTTAAATCGTCGTGTACCTTGTGAAATCGATTTTTTAGTTGTTATTAATGAAATTACTTAGTGAGTGTTTGATATTATTGTAAAACAAAACCTGTTTTGCTAGACAACCGTTGTTTAACACCGTTGGGTAGTGGCATTCACAAAATCAATAGGAGATAATAAAAAATGCATATTTTCTCTCCATAGTTTCATAAAATCGGTTCAATAGTACCGGTATAAAGACCATTTCAGATTTTCCCACTTGTGTTTTTTATTAAATATAAATCATATTTTAAATTGTGATGTGATTTTATTTATTGTAAAGGAACATTGGCGAATCTAAAAAAGGTTAGTAAACAAACAGTTATCTATTTACATTCTCTTTTTATATATGTTATGTCTGTAATCGCCACGATGGGTTCAATTCCTACTCGGAGTAATGAATTATTTTCATTTCCGCCACACAACACGCAATGTCTCGAAAATTCGGAACTGCAGAACGGAGTGTCTTAACACTAAGTACCCTCATATACGCAGGATACAGTGTGAAGCTATTTATTGTATTTATCTTGATAACAAATTCAAATTGTCACCTAATTAATAATTTAGAAATATAATTATAACTTTTGTTACCCGAACGTTGAATAATTAAACAATGTCTGACCTGCATACAAAATTATAGCAATTGCTGTAATAATAAAAACGATGATACATATCTTTAGTATCGCGTGATTATACTTTTTTATCAGTGCTAAAAATCTACCATTGTTTGTTTGACATTTGACAGAATATATACTTATAATATAATAAAACAGATAATAAATGGCCGTAGATTATTAACTATTTATATTATAACAATAGTGTAAACCTTTTTTCGATATTCCGATATTGATGTTAGATAATGTTTTATTATATTTATTGTTACGTTTTTATTGTTTATTAATGTGATTAGAATCGTGATAATGTTTAATTCTCGTTTTTTTATCCATTTTACGATTGTAATTGTAGAGAGTCTACTGATGATCGTAGTGACATTAATTACTATATTCTCCACCGTTTCGCCTTTCTTTTCTAGATTTATTATAGTAGAGATAGATAGATAAACAAAATTGCATTCTGTCTAAAATCAGGCAATCAAAAATTTTCCAAAAAAGATGTTATTGATTGTACAGCCAATCTCTTTTATCTGACTGGTTCATTAAAAAAAAATCATATTTAAAAAAATATATAAGCATTCCGTATAATGCATTTTAACATAAAATTTTATTGCACATTATGTTGTTGAAAGTATGCCTTCTTTGGAAACTTGTATTGAAAACAGGTTTTCACATTATATTATGTTACCTACATTTCTATATATGCAGCCAACTAGAACTAGAATTTAGAATAGGTTATTATATCCTTTTATGTTTGTTATTAGGCTATTGTGACACAGTGTCTTAGTGTAAATGAGATGGTTGTGAGTTTGATTCACACTCAGGGGAGTGCATTATTTACATTTGCTTGCTCTGATAACAAGAAGAATTATCTTTGAATTGCATTCATTGAAGTGCATTGAGTTCCATGACTAATGTAATGTCTCAAAAATTGTGCCGTGCATAGGGAAACGGAGTGTCTTAACACTAGTTCTTATACATTTTCAGGAACGTTAAGAATCTAAAAAAATATTTCTATTATAATGAAGTTAATTTTATTGTGATTATTTATAGAATATAATTTATCAAATAACCTTGATTTTTTTTGATAAAAGTTGTTAAATATTGACAATTACATCATTCTTTCCTTCCATCCTTCAATGATAAAAATATTTTTAGCCTCCAAATAAAATTTAATGAGTCACTGTTTGTTAGAGGCCATTGTTGTACAGTGGAACAACATGAATAAATACTTTGTTTGCGGGTTCAATCTACTCTACATGAAAAAAATTGTTTTCTTCTTCCAGCACTGGTACTCAAAGTGCAATGGTGAGTTTTGTCACTCAACACATATTGTAGTGCTAAGCAGGTGGAAAATAGGATTTTTTTTATAATTTAATAATAGATTTTGTTACTATAAGTTTTCTTGAAATCTAATTTATTAGATTGTTTTTAAATCCACATCCTATTTTTCTATGTGTTTTATTTATTTATGTTATACTTTTACTAAAATATTTAGATATAATGCTTACATCCTTCAATAAAAGTAAAATACTCCTTATTCTGCATCAAATAATTAATTACAAAACTGATTACAATTATATACATATTGAATATTACACAGCAATCAATGTATCCTTCTGCTGACTTTTTTTATAATAATAAAATCAGGTTCACACTTCTTTCACACACATCCTGCACACAACAGGGTAGGCAGAAGGAATCTAGTGTTAAAACACTCCATTTCCCACTTTCCGCCGAATTCTGGGATCATTCCATATTGGGTAGCAGAAGTAATGTCGCGCTTTGCCTCAACATCAGAGGGAAGATATGAAAATATACATTTAAATAAATATGTAATTTCCTCAAGTGGGGATCGAACCCTAAACCAGTCACGTTTACCTCGCGCCACGACTGGCCTCGCGCCACGACTGGCCTTAATGGAGACATGTCACTTCTTATTTTGAATAAAATTATTTAACTTTGATAATCCTTTGCTTATTATAATAATAAGTAAACAAACCCGTAATCTTAACTCGTGAGACCTTTTTATCTAGCCGCAGAAACGACCCGCTTACGAAATAAGGCTGTAACAGACGGTAATACTTTATTGTATGTATATTTTTTAATTTTCATAGCTTTCAAAGATAGAGAGAGAGAGTGAAGTGTTAATGTTCTCTGTTTTAGTAATTTCGTCCCATTTTGTAGATATTGCTTAAACAGGGTTGAGGTGCACTGAGCCGCACTTTGTTTTACTAGACCAAAGTGAATATGAGTTAAATATGTCCATTTCTTTGGTAAGGAATTGAATATTCAATCCGATGCCATATTTTCTAAGCACGACATCATATTTTACTATTGTTACTTATTTTTTGTAATTTTCAATAGTAAAATATTGATTTTTAAATTTTATATCTGTAGTAATATAGCTACATGATTTATATAAACGAACTGTTTATGTTTCTAAATAAATATTAATCGGTATCCTTTATTACTGTAAAGGTAACATATTATAAGTTATCATTTAAATGTATTTTTGCTACTTAATTTTCTTAAATACATAATTATTATCACATAGAGCTATCGTTATATTCAATAACGACAAAAAAGTCGTACAGTATAAAAACATCATAAGTGACCTTTGACTCGACGCCCACGCACTGACATCTATCGAACTGAATCTCCGGCATTCGCTGTTAACACGTAAGTGGGTTATTGTTTTCTTTTCTTTTTCTCATGCCACTTGGGATGAACTTGAGCTAAGCTTTGTTTGAATGGCGGGCCGATTTTGATTGAACTTTTTATAGTTTTTAAAAAATATATAGTTAAGACATTGATATCTATAGGTATGTATTTAGTCTTGGAGTCGAATTCCACTTTAGAAAGGAGGATTCCATTTTCAGTGGTTTTTTTTGATACTGGGAACGTTTTCGTTTATAGGTTATACACGTACCTGCACTTTAGATCGCTACTTATTAAAAAAATGAAAAAGAGTGTGAAATAGTGCTTCTACAGAAAAATAATCGTCTCAAATATAAGAAATATTTGCACGGTGTAGAGTTCCGCTACTCAACACGACACTCAACCGCCTGTACGTAGAAGACGCATGTGTCTTGGTTCTCTAGATTCCCCCTGCGGTCAGCTTATTACTTTTATTTAGTTATTGCATTTCCAAAAACTAATATTATACTTTTAATAGTACTATTTTATTTATAGCTTCACAAAAAACCTCCTGACTTGAGCTCTCCCGTTTATAGATCTGTCAGTCACATTTTCGCTTTATACTATTTTTCATAGTTGGCGCGGTTTTTTAAAGTGTCCGCCCGGTCTCATTATAGCCGCTTCGGTTTACATACTTTTGTGTTTTATAGTAGGAACGAATTATGGTATTTTAATTTGATTGTTTTATATTATGCTGTAACAATTCGTTTCTCTATTGCTGTGGTGACTGTGGTTGTTGGTTCGAATCTAAATAAGGAGAAATATGTATGTTAGATTAGGTTCTGCCAATCACTATGAATTGTTTGGAATATGTTGAAAATTCAGAAAGTAGTAACGTACCAACGTGTTTAAGGGGAATTGAAATATATTAAATAATTATTATTTCAGATTATATTAACTAAAACATATTTCAAATTACCTGCGGCTTCACCTCCGTAGGCAAACTAAGACTTGTGTATGATACATGAGTATGACAAACTCTAAGAATCCGAGGTAACTGTAACTATTGGTACAATGAGTTACATTGAAAAAATATTATAAAATTAATGCGATGTTTTTTGAAGTTTTTAATTTAATTTTCTTATAGTTACACGTTGTAGAGGAGGCAGAGAGAACCCGGGAACATAGTGTTAATAGACTCCGTTCCGATTTAGTTCCTGAGATGAGTACGTTGATCTAAAGTCTAAACAAACTTCTCAGTATAGTTTGATTAGGTACTAATTATTCTTCCCCAAATAGGATTGAAGCCACGACCACCGCGTTCATTTATAGACATCAATCACAACGGTACCACAATAGATTTTTATTTTCATAACCCGATGCTGTACAGTTACGGACTACAGTAGTTGGAATGCATTAATGTATTAAGTTTCTTTGACATCGCGCTTTGTTTTTAAAAGTATCGCGTTCGAGTCAAAATAAAACTTCTCGGAATTATGAAGGAAGGCACGCCTTCTTATATTATATGTATGTACGTCTGTGTATGTATAACTATTAAAACGTTTTATCTTTAACCAGGAAACCGTTGTATAGAGGTGTCGTGTGTCCGTCTGTCCATTACGAGTATTGTTTGATCAACAGGTGGATAAACGGTTGGTTATTTTTTTTTCACTTCTCGCTGTATCCCGCGTACAGTAGGGTAGGCAGAATCTAGTAATAACACACGCCGCGCCCTGTTCTGTAACCAGTTCGAGGCAATGGAAATAAATAAATCTTCAGATGATGTAAAAAAATATATGGAATAACTTAAACATTATAGTTTAGTTCACCAATTATTCTTCTTTATACTACATCTAGTGAACATACCGTGAAAATAAAATGAATCCACAATCGTCAGCAAAAGAGCCTATTGCCATAACGATCTGCTCTCCGCTTTCTCCGTTTTACTGTTACTAGAGCGGTAAAATAAAAGTAACTTACTCCTCTGATTGGGCACCGACCCACCACACCCACCGCCTTGACAGTCAGACGCTACTTTGCATCTTTATTATTCGTCGTTTGTAAATCTGTTAGTTTTAAATCTAACTTTTCCACGATATATACGATTGAAATGGGAAAAAATCCACCACGTATTTTATATTGGAAAATTAAATATCGAGATAAGAGAGCAGCTTAAATAGAATACTGAGTGAATGTAAATTTCTAAAGTTAAGTAAATTTTAAACTGAATTTAAGATTGCCAAGTTTAAAAGGTGGGTAATTGTTTAACCTTTATTCTACAACTATATTTTTAATGTATTTTAGCTTCATACTGTATTTTGCATACAGCAGGGTAAGCAGGGGGAACCTAGTGTTCCCCACGCACCGCCCAACTTTCGAGATATCTTTCTTCCAGGACGAGGAAATAAAAAAAATCATTCTCCGAGTAAGAATCGTACCCACAACCGTCGCGTTTACAGTAAGTCACTATCCCATTGCGTCACGACTGCCTCGAAATGTATGTCTGTATATCTACTATAGATATAGTACAAAACAAATGTTTGTGGGAAATTAAACACGTTTTGTCGGTAATAGGTAAATAGGTTAATTATACGTCTAGTTAGAAAATTATCAAAGTAGGTATTACTAGGACTTGTCTATTGATGGAGAGGCTACGATATTTTTTCAACTTAGGGTTTTTTTTAACCGACTGCAAAGGAAGCTTTTTTAGCTTCACTCTATCAACGTCTAATCTACGGAAAAATCGATTTTAATAATTTTTACGAAAATTTTGACAGTACAACCTCGTGATGTGCTAAAATTGCCTTAAAATTTCGTTTATATTTTTTAGGCTTCATGTTTTCCTTTTTGCACATAGCAATGTAAGCAGAGAGGATACAGTGTTAAAACACTCCGTTCTCCTTTGCCAGATCCGTGAAATGATCGAAACCACATTCATCTCTCGGTTTACAGTCTCTCTGCGACATGTTGTCAAATCTACATTTAATCATACTTTGTTTTAATAGAATCGAACCGGCGACCATCATCGCACACATTCCAATTTAAAACGCAATCACTGTATTATCATTATCAATATGCAGATTTGCACGTGATTTCACTCATTTCCCAATCTATGTCGAAATTATTGATTAGTATTAGCCTGTTAGGTGAAACGGAATGGAGTTTGCGTTTGTAAAGATGGCTCTGCAACTGGGTCGTAATATTATCTGGATGTTTATTTAGTTCGGTTATAACTAACTAGCCTAGCCTCAGCTCGCGGTTTTGTTTGTGTTTACTTTGAGAGTCCGGAGAGTGGTGCTATTGGATAGTTATAAAAGTTATTTATAGTTAGTTAAACAAGTAGTTTAGGTAAAAAACGCATTGTATTTTTCTGTCTAGTTTATATGCTAAAAAAAATGTATCAAATTTTATTAAAATCTTAGTCTCATTTACAATTTAAAATGATTATAATTCTGAATTATCATCAAAATTAGTTAATCATAAATTATACTTAGTCGATTGACTCTACGTATCTCCCGCATAATACAGCACTAACGAGGCACTCCGTTTGTTTAAAAAACGCAGAAATAATAATTAATTATTACAGTATCAATATTTCTCCCGAGTGGAGATCGAACCCACAACCGTCAAGTTAAAGCCAAACACTGTCCCACAGTGCCACAATGGTGTCACCCCCTATACACCTAAATATATATCAAAACCGTATTCAATTTCAATCTCAGTTGTTTTCTCAACGCTACGTGACGTTGTTAAAATCCATTGCTCTCAAATAATTTATTTTATATTTGTCTAAACAAAACAATTGTTTATTTTCAAGCTTTTCTTGACATTTTCTACGAATTTCTATTAATAAGAAACGGTCGCTTACTAAAATAAGCAATGTTAAAGTGCTTAATAAATTATATTTTATTTTCATGTAATGTAACTAGTTGATTGAGGTAGTTGTGGTGCAGCGACACTGAATCTGTGAACGGTACGGTTGTGGATTCGATTCCCAGTTAAGGGAATAATATTTTTTCGTTATATAGTATCTATAGATACTTTATGGAAATATTAAGTTTTTTATTATTTAGTGTTCTGCCTTTTATCTCACTATATACCGACCGACCCTACTACTTTTTTAAAATCTAGGTACAAATGTCCATGTGCGCGTAGGCTACAAACTTTGATTACATATTGATAGCAAAATATTAAAAAGTGCAAACTGCAAATGCGTCATTGTTGCACACTTAAAAAAAAGTGACTAAACTAGAAGTGATATAAAACATAGAGTTCAGCCACTTTCTTACACAGATCTTAGTTTCTTTTAAAGTAGCTAATTGAAATAAAAAAAAAAATAAAAAAAAAGAAGTGGATCTCGAACATTTAATAGTTAACTATTACATTGAAATTTAACTATTAGTCACAAGTAAGTTAACTGACGACGCTCCGTTAACCGACGTGGACTGTGCAATTTAACCGTAAGTTGGGTAACATGCAGTTAAATGCAGATATTAGGGAGTAGAGACGATTAGCCAGAGGACCGTGATTGTGCTCGAGTGTTGACTGGAGCGATACTTGAGGGCAGTGGGGATGTTGACGTATGTATGTTTGTTGTATGTATGTAACTCTTCTCTATGCTAGGACGGAAGGTACACAGTAGAGCTGGATCTGTGAGTTGTGAGTTTGATTCCTAATAGGGTTGCTAAAAAAATGCAGCGTTGACTTCTGCTAATCAACACGTATTTAATTTCTTTAATGGATGTAAAGAGGAGGACAGAGTTTCTTGACTCTGGATTTTCCCTGCCACAAGGTGGTTAAAAGCGTGAAACTGCGAGTATAACCAGTTAAAAATAATTAGGCATATAAGAATTAATATTTTTATCATATTTTTTTTTCACACAGGCTAAACTCTCTTCTAGTTGGTGGATTTGAATTCACAAAAATTATATTCTTTAAGAATTATCTCATTGTAACACTCCACCGCATTGGCGTAGGTATTTAAGTTATATTAGAGTCTTAGAGTCTAGACAATATTAGTAATATAGTATACCCATGTAGGTTAGGTACCTACTAAGAAAACGATGACTATTATATTTTCATTCATAGCCACAAGCTAAACGATGAATTGAATAACCGCTACATTTTATAAGAAACAAAAATATATAATAAATATAATTTTGCATGAAAATCAAGCATTAAAAATATAAATTACAATATATGCTTAATAGTCGGGATTTGAAATTAGGTACATGAAGTTATCCAAGATCTTCATACAAGAGTGTAACTACTTGCGGAAAAAAATTTACAGCGTGAAAAATTTTTTTTTCTAAAAGTTCGGAAAAAAGAATAATGTTTAATTATAGAAAACATAGGAAGTTTATGTAAGAAAAAAATCGAGACCAATTTTCGAGACAATGCACGTTGAGTGGCGGAACTCGATCAATGCCGCGGTTTGTCTTGTTACTGGAAAAGGAAATTAAAATATCGATGATCTGACGATTTGTCATGTTCAAAAACTTGTTGACTAAATTTAAATCCATGACTACTTTAAACATATGCGAATATCATGTTCTGCATATCAATCTTAAAATTAAATTTCACTCTTCAGTAATTTTCCCCGCCTTTATCCCGCAGGCAGTAGGTTCCATTCCCGGCCGAGGGACGCGGTCACGTATTTACTCTCGCCTAAAGGCACGCCATACAAAGCGTTANGTAATTATAGAAAACATAGGAAGTTTATTTAAGAAAAAAATCGAGAACAATTTTCGAGACAATGGCCGTTGAGTGGTGGAACTCAATCAATGCCGCGGTTTGTCTTGTTACTGGAAAAGGAAATTAAAATAATACCTATATCGATGATCTGACGATTTGTCATGTTCAAAAACTTGTTGACTAAATTTAAATCCATGACTACTTTAAACATATGCGAATATCATGTTCTGCATATCAATCTTAAAATTAAATTTCACTCTTCAGTAATTTTCCCCGCCTTTATCCCGCAGGCAGTAGGTTCCATTCCCGGCCGAGGGACGCGGTCACGTATTTACTCTCGCCTAAAGGCACGCCATACAAAGCGTTAGTTCATCTGAAATGGCATCTCGATGACACACAACACTACATCCAGTTTGTGTACCGCTCAAAAATGATATGGGTCGCCCGTGTGTGGTACAAGTCTTGAGCAGAAAGTTGGTGTATGTTTTTTTATACCATATTAGATTATAGCATAGTTTGTACGGTAGGGAGTTCGATTCCTAATCGAGTGAATGAGATATTTTCGTTTCCTTGCTCTGGTAACAAGACAAAGCCTGGTCTTGAGTTTCGTTCGTCACTATGCAAGGTCTGGGAAATTGGGTGTTGCGTGGTGGAGAGTGTCACCCAGTGATTTAATATAATAACATTTACCTATTACGCTTTATGGTAATGTTTAGGCGATTTATGCTTTAAAAGTTATTCGAAAGTACATGATTATACAATAAACAGATACATATTTTTTTATTAAAATATAACGACCATGATAATTACACGTGCGCTAGTAATATAATAATTATTGTCTTGTTATAGAATTAAACGATTTCGTAATAGTTATTTTAATGTTTTACATTATATCGTTTTACTTTTAGCTGATGAGTAAGTTCGGTTAACATTCTAATCTGAGATCTGATCTGATCCAATGCCTCGAATTGATTTTTTATTTGTGTTATATATTTAGATTCTTTTTATCGAAGAATTCTATAGCCTAAATTACGGCACGTTTTTAATTCTTAGTTATTTCTATTTGACCACGAGTGTGAAGTTGCATATAAGAGCTGCACAATTGACACCACAAAATCGCCCTCTCTCCCGCTTTGGAGTACATACCAAGTCCAAATGTCAACAGTACCTTTGTAGCCGCGCCGGCGGGTACAGCGCGCTGCGCCCATTACAAAGCTTTTATCATTTACTTTGCCTTCGCTAAGATTATGTTTTAATTAATAATGTAAGGTGAATTATGTTTTTGCATATATATACATATGTGTTTTGTTATGTTACCAATAGGATACTTGAGGGTCGTGGATTCTTTTTCATTTCAGAGAATAAGAAGGTAAATTTATATGACAGCACAGCCTGTGGTTGTAAACATAACTGTATGGGATTCCAACTCGCGGGACTGAGTTACACATTTTCATATTCGCGCTCTGTTAATAAGACCAAACGTGGCGTTGAGTTTCGCTACTCAACACTCTGTGTCGAAAATTGCACGGAGTATCAGGAACGGAGTGTCTTAACACTAGGTACCCACTGTTCACTCTGCTATATGCGGAATACAGCGTTTAGATGAAAAGGTTTATGTTTTAGGCACTTTTGTCCATAAAAACTTACTATAACTATTTCATACACCATACATATCTATGAAACGCCATCTTGTCACCATAAAATCCCAAAAAATAGGTCACGTTATAGCAATAAAGACTGTCATTATTTTTTGTTATATTTTTTGATAGTTGTCATTTTTTTATATTAATCACAATACGATTGTGCCAGATATATCCAGATATATTCTCTTTTTATAAGAGCAGATGATAAGGATTTTTCTCTCTTCTGCGTCACTAATTTCCTTTAAATTCAATAATATGAAAAAAGTTTTTTAGCTTAGCTTTTATCGGGGTAGTGAGGTTAAGTTCCGCCACTCAACACGCAATCCAGAATTCGACGGAAAGTGTCACGAAAATGTCTTAATGGAAACGAAGTGTCTTAAGTGGTACTACTCTGCTATATGCGGGATACAAAAAAAACTACTAATAGTTATTTCCGTTTATCACGCGGTAGAAGCCGCAGGTAAAATGCTAGTATATAGATAAAACCATCTTGTCACCATAAAATTGCCAAAAATAGGTTACGTTATAGCAAATAACTATGGGGACAGTACATAAATCGTGCAGTAAAGTAAGAATATAAGCTATAAACATTTTATAAGCCGTTAGCAACACGCATACGCTTCTACAGTTTATTACGTTCAAACGATTGTATTGTAGGTATATGAAAGTATAAGGTGATTTGATTGTTTATAATTTTAGTGACTAGTTTCTCCTTTCTCTGTTATTATATTGCTTAAGTGCACCTGCTTCGGTTGCAAGGCTAGGACAATTCGATTGACGTAAGAATCATCAAAATTTTTCAAGCTGACTAAACTGATAAACACAATACCCTCCTTTGCGTTGCACAGTCAAAGAAGAGGAAAACAAACTCTTAACTTAATCTTAACAATAGATTTTCCTTTTAAAATTAACGTTAACTAAAATAAATTGGAACGTATACGGATTTGAATACATATCTACATAAGTACCTACTTTAGCTACTTGAGTTGTACTATATTTCCTTAAAAATGCGGTTGTTATAAGTTTTCTTGTTAGAGATTTTTGTAATGTATCATCTAATAATAAGCCTAATATGAATCCAAAACTTTACAATGTAATATATAAACAAGTGGCGTAGAATGTGCTCAGAGCTAAAAATTATTTGAGCATAAACTCCAGTGACTTACTAGTTATTTCTGAAGAGTTTCACCATATAGATCCTAGCTTCATCATGAGACCAGCACGGCGTATCAAATTGTTACCTTCGCTACGTAGGTATAACCTGCCAAGTATAACTTAACAAGCAATGTCTCGGTTGGGCAGTGCTAGCGGGTAACGGAATGTCTTAACACTAAGTGCTGCAATATGCGGGATGCTGCGGGAAGCTAAATAACCCATCAATTTATTCTTTTCTGTTTCATCTCTATAAACCATTAAACTTCATAAGAACACGAAAAACGATTGAAGATGATATAAGTTTTTGAAAAATAACTATAATTTTATAAATTTCGTAACTAGGTCAACAATAACTGAAAATTGTTCAGCACTTCTATCACTGAGCGGACTGGTTGGTTAAATTGGAAAAGTTTACACATGACTTGTGTACAGTGAGTTTCATATTTAAATGAATTTATTTTATTTTAAAATAAATTATTATTTTTATGTAAAAATATAAGAATATCATGGTTGGTCAGTTGGATTTTGTTCAAAACTTTTTAGTGTTCGTTTAAATTCCAGACATTTTGTGTTGAGTGGCGAAACTCAACGCCACGTTACGTCGTCTACTAGAGCGACGAAATTAGAATAATTTAAATATAAGGGACCCTCCCTGAGTGGACATCAAATCTGATGGTGATGATGATGATTGTCTTACCATCATCATCATCATCATCGTGCTTACAGTCATACAATGACACTGGTGCAATCACCAAGAGATATCAATATGTAAACTAACCTATATTTTAAGTCATAAATTGAATATCTATTCCACAGAAATTTCGCAGCTGACTGTACCAAATCACTGCACTTACGGGCATACGGTAGCATATTACGATCTTTTTATCGACTTAATACAATTTTACGATTCTCGATATGACTCGAACAATAAACGCTGTGAACTCAGATTCTCTGCTTATCTTAAGAGAAATAATAAAAGTTGCATCGAGATAAGCTTATTAAAATAGGTTAAATGGTATTATGACCTATATTTAGAGTCTAGACCCGTGGCTATGTTTCCTTCAAGTTGGATCCTTGAAAGTTGAAATTTTTGTATGTTTTCAACAACTTTTCAACTATGGAAGTAGCATATAACAAGTTTTTGACTTTAAAGTTGAAAAATGAACTTATGCTTTTTTACGGTTTGAAGGATATTAGGGAGGTATAAAATATTTTAGTCTTTTTGAGCTTATTCAATGTCAAAAATACTTGTTGCGTAACTCAACGCTGCAATATGTCTATGGAACGAGTTTACAATGTACATATTATTATGTAGATTAACTGAAAATACTTTATTGTATGAACCAAACCACCAACTATCGCATTCAGTGAAAGCTCAATTTCATTAAAAGTCGTGTTATATAAAAAATCGTATTATAAATTTAAAAAACCGTTGTAATTAGTATCTTTTGAAAAGGTTAATTTTGGAAAGCCTTTGATATAATCCAGTTTGAAATGAAATAACCGATAGCCATCTAAATGTCACGTACCGAGAAAATTCAAGTTAACCTAAAGATATGATTAACATTTACAATGAAAGTGTACCGGTTTAAATACCGTTTTGAACCGGTTTTCAAAAGGTTACGTTTTTTTAAAATTTCACGCTATACCCCCCTATATAGTAGAGTAGCCTGAGGGAACCTATTGACGGAATTTAACGCCGCGCCTTTTCTTGGTTACCAAAGCGAGGAAATGAAAATAACCCATTCTCCCCAATGGGAATCGTATCCACAGTGGATGTAAGATTTTTTTAAAATTGTTCCTGAAAATACCTGATACGCCAGAATATATATACAAGAACAGACATTTGCGCAGCAGCACTAAGCAGTTATCAAATATCAATCAATAAATAAAAATCAATTAAAAAACACTTATCTTTCAGATGGTCTAATGTGAAATCACTTCATACTGTACTTCTGTATCCACAAAAAAAGAGTAGGATAATGCAATGTTAGATTTAAACAATATTGCATTATTAGAAGCACAGTTTTAATAATTTAACGTTTGCATTGTACGATGGAATCCATTTTTTTTAGTATTTCATCTTTTTGTTCCTATCAGATTTGAATCTACTCGTATGAACATCAAATAGAAATATTTTCCAATCTGTTCCTAGGTATTTTTATACCAAAAGTCAAGAATTATAATAAAAATATTCTGAACGCAAATTTCTAAGGTTCCACTAGGAATATTTTAAATCTCAGCATGTCCTAGCATGGGGATATTTTTCTAGACCAAAGAGCGCTGTACGTCTAGATTCCATTTGGATTCTTTGTATTGTGCCCGTCTCAAGTTTAGCATGAGATTGTGTTTGAGATTTTTGCATAGTTTATCTATTTTGTTGCGGCTAACGGTTAAGTGCATTGTTCATGGAATTTATTGATAACGTATGTACATGTTTTTTCTCACCTAGTTCTCATTCACACTCCCTTCTCCACTTTCCGCCTAATTTTCTTAACGCTACTTGTCGAGTCTCGTAATTCAATGCCGCGCTTTGTGTGGTTGTCGAAGTGAGAATAAAACTTCATTCTCTTGAGTGGGAATTGAATTCGCGACCGTCGCGATTACAATAAAGCAGTGTGGTGCTGCGCTACGACAGATAAAATGTTTTTGTTTTGAGTATTAGATAAGATAAAAGATTTTGAGGAAGTGCGTGAAAGATCTCCAAAAGAATATCTTTTTACACTTATGTTTGAGATCTTTCATGTACTTATGTTTACTTACATTCGAAAACACGACATTCTGATTTATATGCTTCTTTAAATTAAGCGAATTCAAATGTACCTATACTTTGAATTACTTCCCTTATGAATATTAAATCTGCCAACACTATTGATGTGGAGCATGGTGGAGTCATGCAACAAAAATCCTTTATTGTTAAAGTACGTACAAAAAATCCGGACACCGTAGTCCATGTCTTAGTTTAAATCCACCCAACCCTTAATTGCTTGTGTAAATAGTGGAAAAAGAAGTGAATTCTGAATGAAGTAGTGGGTAAACATGTGAAAATAAAAACAATGGAAATTATAAACAACTTCTCAGAACAAAAGAGAAAATCTGATTCACAAAACCTCTTACAATGTAACTATAATGAAAGAAAATATCAGCACTTCCGTTCCAAAGTATCCGTTTAGCAACGAAACGCCGTTACAAAGCTGGTATGTATTTGTCTAGAGCTCAAAGCGTAAACTTAAAGTACATATTCACGTAAAAAAGCCCAAGACACGACGAGGGTGTAATAGCTCAAAAGCCGTTTTTATGGTTCCCTACCTCAAATAAGAAAAACGGAACCCCGATAGGTTCACTTTGGTATTCATCTGTCTGGCAAAATCACATATCACAAAATCGCGTGAAGCTGAAGATGATTAATGACAAATATCCAGGTCTGCTATCATTTGGAGCACAGAAAATAGCTAACATTCTCAGTCAATGCAATTAAAATACACGTAATTAGTATAGAACCCTCGGTAGGCGAGACCGACTCGCACTTGACCGGTTTCTTTTTTAAAAACTTGTTGCTCGTCTCAAAAGGATACAGCATCCAGTACAGCAAAGATTTTTCTCAAGTGCCCCGACTTCAGAGTACCTACAGTGTATGCGATAATGTTACACGATACGCCTGCCAAGAGAACTAAACGGCAAAAAGAATGTGATATTTGAATGAGGCGCTGCTAAGAGTTCTAGAGGACTCTTCAAATTATCCAGGTGAATGGATAGTGATGTGCTTTGGTTGTTTTGTTTTTGTTTTTTTTAGTAATGATTAGTGATAGTGATGTAAACTTTTGCTTTGGAAGTGAGTGTAAGAGACTAGGTTAGAATTGGTGGTGTGATTTGTTTCTATGTTAAGAATATAACAGTAATCTTTCCGTATAATTTAAAGGATAAGAACACTGTCCAGTATTTCAAAGATTTTTCTCAAGTGCCTCGACTACAGACTTCGTTAATGCAACATGATACGACTGACAAGGGAACTAAACGGCAAAAAGAATGTGATAGTTGAATGAGGCGATGCTAAGAGTTCTAGAGGACTCTTCAAATTATCCAGGTGAATGGATAGTGATGCGCCTCGGTTGTTTTGTTTTTTTATTTATTTTTTTAAATAATGGTTAGTGATATTTGGGTTAAGATTGGAATTATAATATGTACCTACACGGCAGTTAGTCGGTAGACCTAGTATTAAAACACTCCGTTCTCCGCTTTCTTTCCAAATTCGAGACACTGTAAATGGCGGAACTTAACGCCACGAACATCCAATTATTAAAATATGTATCAAACACATAATCCATTTAGACACTGTCGGTTATATTAACATACAATATAATTTACATTTCGCATGATTAATATTCAGTCGAATCTACAACTAATAACGCTTTATCGTATTAATATATAAATTTAATCTATACATTAGATAAGTTAAATTGCTGTTTAATAGCCGCTACATGATTATGGTGTTACACTATGAATTATTTTAACGGTCAACGCTCGAATGTCGTTATGTATGTGATTTTAGTGTCTCTAAGAGAATGATTTGTTGAATTTATGTAATAAATGAAACGCGACGGTTGTGGGTTAGATCCTTGGAGAATTATTGTTTCCTCTCTGCTCGGTTGACTCAGCGTGGCGTTGAGTTTCGCCACTCAACACGCAATGTGCCGTAAATTGGATGGATAACGGTGATTGGAGTAACACTAAGTTATCTCTGCTTACCTTGCTCTACGGGAAATACCACGAAAAACTAAAAAGAAATTATAACCTTTTTTTATTTATATTTTTTATGTATAAATCACATTATTCTTCTACTTTCTGCTTATCATATAAAGGTTTTTGTTGGCAAACTGTTTCATCTAAAATTTTATCAAAATCGGCTTAGTAATCTAAAGTAGGTATAGTTAGACTTTTTACATTTACTTTTATACGTAAATGTATGAGTTATCTATTTAAAAAATTAAAATCATTGCATGCTGAGTGTCGGAACTCAATTTCGGATTGTGTCTGTCACTGCGCCACAACGACCTCTCGTGTTACATATTATATTCTAAACATGTCGTATCCTCTCTATTAAATATAAATTGAAAAGGAAGTAATCTTTTTAACGAAAAAAGAAAAATGGCTCGATTCCTACGCCGTGTTCGATGCAAATTAGAAGGTTAAATAATAATAACGCAGCCGTTTCCATTTTTTTCAGTGGAATAAAAGATTTTTTAATATTTCTTTATTTTTAGGTTAAAATGTTGTGTTTTTGTAGATTTTACTCTAAATAGTCGTGGGTTTGATTCTTGACTTAATTTGTGGTACTCACTTTAATATAAGCAAAGGTACTACTTAAGTTGCGAGTGCTTTACACGTATAACTGGTTAAGTTTTCGTTGTAATATTTTTTGAGAATGAGATTTTAGGCTACAAGTGTGTTATCTACTGTTGTGTTCTTATTATTTTCAACTTTATTTTTTAAACTATTATTCAATAAAAATTTTACATTAAATAATTTACGAGTTGAGTGGAGGAATTCAACGTCGCGTTTTTATTGTTATCAGTGCGAGGAAATGAAAATAATTTAATTTCCCGCATGGAATCGAACCCACAAACGTCGCTTTTACAGTCTGTTAATATTGTCAAAATAATATTTGTTTTTATTAAATTATATATAGCAATTTTCGTTAAAAAAATGATAGAACAAAAGAGAAGAATTAGCGTACTTCCAAGCAGAGTGATAAAGGATTTGAACTCATAATTATCGTCTACACAACAACAGCGTTATAAGAATATAAAACGATAAAAGTAAATTACTTAAAAAAAATATAATAATATTGTACCGATATCGATAAAAAATATTCCCCCTCACTAAAATTTATTTGTAAGTCTATAAAAATAAGGTCACGAGGTCGACCCACGGTTTTGGGTAAACGTTGAGATTTGCATTTTTTTATAACCCCCGTTAGGATTGTGCCATGGATACAGTCATGAGACAACATGCGCTCGATAAGAGTTATTTGTGTTTCTTATAAAAAAAATACTAGCGACCCAACTGCGGCTTTGCCTGCTTGAACTTATTGTTTGTATCATAGTCAAATTGTACATAAACTTTACTTTTTAACCGACTTCTGTAAGAAAAGGAGGTTATCAATTCGACTGTATTTTTTCTTTTTTTTTTTTATGTTTGTTACCTCATAACTTTTGACTGGGTGAACCGATTTTGAAAATTTTTTTTTATTTGAAAGGTGAAGCTTCCCGAATGGTCCCATTTTTTTTTTGGTCCATGTCTGACAATGGTATCTATGAGAAAATCACATATACAGGGTGGAATTGACGGCACCACTTTAAATGAAACCACAGTTTTAACTACTCTATAAAAGCATAATATAATTCAGAAAAAAAATAATTCCCAAAAATGAAAAAGTTATTTTTTCAAACAAAATAAATAATAAAATAATCGTTTTAAAAAAAAACNCTTTTTTTGTGTAATATTTTTATTTCAAAGTGGAAAAAAATATGAAATACCTACTCAAACTTTTTGTAATTAAAACATCGTTTCGACGTTTCGAAATATAAGATTATTGCGCAACCAATATAAATATGAATATAAAAGCTATTTTTTATATTTACATTCACCATAGAATCAATAGATACTTCTAGAAACCATCTGTCACTGTCAAACTATTGTGTATTAATGAAGCGTAATAAAGTTAACTATAAATTTTTCCCGTATACCGTCCAATTTAGGGACATCGATAAGTAATAGGGGATGCTCTTTTTAACAATGGAATAATCGATATCTATTTATTTTATTGATAGTTGATTGGTCTGTTGGTTAAGAAGTTGTTTAATTTGACTTCCAGTCGGCAATTGTGGGTTTGATTTTCATTAAAAGTTATTAATTAATTGCTAAATAACGTATAGAATAATTAGGTTATTTTAATACTTAAATGTCGGTATATCTGAAGGTCACTAGTGCGTCAATGTGATGATTTTTAATGATTATTTGAACTTATTATAAAATTATATTTTAAGTAAGAGCAACTCTCAACTGATATCAAAACCGTTAGTAGCTTTCCATAGAACTGACAATGCTGACCTTTTTATGTTAATTAACGTTTCAAATGTGAGACGTGTGTAGTGTTTAGTAAAGAATATTTTTATTAATTAAACTTTATCTTTGACAATATTCTAACCCATTATTATTTTTATTTTTTTAGCCTATAGGGAACCTAATATTAAGACACTCCTTTCACATTAACACACTTTTGGTCCCCACTTTCCACCGATTTTTGGAGAGATTTAATGTCGAGTGGGGGATCTCTCTGACGAGTTCACAGTGACGTTTGGCCTGAAGCTTAATCCATTATTACTACTTTTATAAATAAAATACTTTACATGCGCACGCGCAACCGCACGCGTGCGTAGCAGTTTGTGCAACGGCCGTACGCGTACCTACGTACCTAATTGAATTAGTTTTACTATTTAACCAGAAACCAAAGTTTATTTCGACGACTTTGAAGTCCCACTGTGTTAATAGATTGAGATTTACGATATATTCTCGGAATATGATCAAGGTGTATGGATTTGCTGTAATTATGAGCTTCAAATTACTTCCGTTGGGGCCATGTGGCTTTTTTGAACTAGTGAATTGGTTTGGGCTTCTTTTTCGTTCGTATGTCCGTTCTTTTCTTTTGCCGGTTGGTGTACATACGTTAGTGATTTTTTTTAAACTCATTTACTATGGAGATTCGGACTATCGGATGAGTGGGATACATGTTAGTAGCGACATTTGATTGTGTGTCTTTAAAAAAAAAACTGATAAACACTGTAAATATTACTAAATATTTAGAAAGTATATAGTATAAACAAACATACTTTTATTCGTGATTTAAAAACCCAATATTTTTTCGAATCTCTTCCTCTATTATAAGGATATTAGTTTTAGATTAGAAATTTAAAACCACAACTATCAGTCTCCAGCCAGACACATATACCACACCACGACAGTGTCCATAAAAATAAAACACATTAAAAATGTAAAATTCTCAAGAACTCCAACCGTTCGCGTCGACTGCATTTGCTGTACTCATATTTAGTGCATTTCGTAGAATTCACAAGTATTATTTACTATGTACGTCGGCACGTTAAGCTACTTTGTTTCGGTCTACCCTTTGATGGGTGTGCAACGACAAATGACGTTGTTACTATGAAACGATCGTGCGTCGTGGTGGTACAGAGTTGTATGAGTTAATTTTGTGGGGATATAATAGATATAGTGGAAGAATACTGAAGCTTTGCCATATACCATATGCTTACAAAATTTCGAAATTATTTTTAGTGTAATTTCACATTTAATGGAGAAATACTTTTTTCTTGATATTTTTGTTTTTACATTTTTAAATGTTATTCCACACTTGAAAAACATATAAGAATTTGAACGTAGCGGGATTTGAATTCGCGCCTCTTGGATACCGTACAAGCACTCTAACCAAATAAACCATACGTCGAAATTCTTATATGCTTATTACAACTTATTTATATTGCTAGTGTCTTTGTAAACCAGGGAAGTAAACATTATGTTCCCAGATATGGTACCTGGGAAACTGGTGTTGACTGCCTACCCTTCTATGTGAGGTATACAGCGTGAAGTTAAATAAATAGACATAATCATATAATAATGACATTATAATTAATTGCTCACTAAAAGTAAGATTAACCCGTACGTACAGTCGGACGTCGGGTCACTGACGCCGCGCGCTGAACTTCTCTCACGATATGAAAGCTGTCAAGAAAGTTCCAAGTCTAAGACAAAGCTGGTGTGGAGCTTTTGAAGCGAAGTAGTATATGCTGAAGCAGTATTATTAATATAATATTTTATATTTTATTATATAGTGTTGATTTAATTGGATTTGCGTGTAAACGGAATGGATGTGGGTTCGACTCTTAGTCGGGGATTGAGACAGAGCTGGTATAGAACTTTTGAAGAAAAGTAGAATGTGCTGAAGGAATATTAGGTACTAATATAAAATATTTTATTATATCCTTTAATGATATATATGGGGATAATAATTCAGATCATCGTGTTTAATTTATTCATCGTATTTATTTAATATTTTTTATTATTCACTCTGATAACAACGAAACAAGATAATGCGCGGTGTTGAGTTCCGCCACTGAATACGCAATGTCTCGAAAATTTGGCGGAAAGTAAAGAATAAAGTCTCTTAAACTACCGTGCTATTTGTGGCACGCATGAAGCTAAAAAGAAAAAGAACAATGTAAGTACAGATTATTGGCCATACTAACTAGAGAAGATATTTCTAAGCATTCTATGAATCCACATCGCATATGGAACAATCAGTTTTCTGGATCAATTCTGGAGACATTGGTTATTGAGCGGCGGAACCCAACGCCGTACTTTGCCCGAACGAGAGCGAAGAAATGTAAATATAAATTTACATAAATATTTAATTTCATCGAGTGGGGATCAAACTCACAACCAGTTGCGTTTACAGTCAAAGTTGCCTGCGCCACGACTGGCCTCAACTATTATTTTATAAAATATCTTTTTTAGTTTTAATTACCTTTGTGTAGCAGTATAGACTTAGAAGTAATAACATGTCGCAGAGTAGCCCGAAGGTACGTCCGAGACTGAGACGTGTTACAGATATATCTACCTTGTAATTTACTTTGAAACTATGTACTACTTGTATTAAATATAATTATATCGAAAGTTTTAAATAACATAGTTGTANACAGCATGAAGCTAAAAAAAAAGAACAATGTAAGTACAGATAAGTGGCCCATACTAACTAGAGAAGATATTTCTAAGCATTCTATGAATTGACATCGCATATGGAACCAGTATCACATTCACATAATATTATGGTTTTTTTATCAGCGTCACGTTGTATCCCTCACACAGCAGGGTGTGTAAAGGGAAGCTAGTGTTAAAACACTCTGGTCCCCTTTTTCCACGGAATTCTGAAGACATTGGTTGTTGAGCGGCGGAACCCAACGCCGTACTTTGCCCGAACGAGAGCGAAGAAATGTAAATATAAATTTACATAAATATTTAATTTCATCGAGTGGGGATCAAACTCACAACCAGTTGCGTTTACAGTCAAAGTTGCCTGCGCCACGACTGGCCTCAACTATTATTTTATAAAATATATTTTTTAGTTTTAATTACCTTTGTGTAGCAGTATAGACTTAGAAGTAATAACATGTCGCAGAGTAGCCCGAAGGTACGTCCGAGACTGAGACGTGTTACAGATATATCTACCTTGTAATTTACTTTGAAACTATGTACTACTTGTATTAAATATAATTATATCGAAAGTTTTAAATAACATAGTTGTAGGGTAGTGCGTATGTGTAAGTGAGGTTATAAGTTCGAGTGCCATTTGAGGTAAATTGGATGGATTGTATAGGATTTTTTATAATTTTCACGGTGTTAATAAATTAATTTTTGGACATTAGGTTCCTTTTATAAAAAAACATTTCGTTCATAAGACCACAGTCCTGTTTTTTCCTAACCTTCATGAGGAATATTTGTGTTATCTTGTATTGACATCCTCCCCGTGATGAATTTGAATCCGCAACATCCCTACTGATATGCAAATTAGACTTAAGGTTCTGTAACGCGACGACCTAAAAATAACAAAAACAAACGCCACGAATTATTTTATCTTTCAAAAGAATTATACATACGTGTAATAAATGTATAATGTAACCTTAAATACACATACGACTAGAAGAGAATAAAAGTCCAAAAATTATAATTGCCTGTTATTTTTTGAAGACGAAATGGATTCACAACATCCAAAGGAAAATAAAGACATTTTTTCCCAAGATTTTTATTTTGTGTGTATTTTTTTCTAGAAAAAATTCTATTAAGAGAGACGTTAGGCTGCCTACGTTACGCCCAGGGCGCGTCCCAGTAGACGTAACAAAAGAAAGCTTTTACTTGAAATTGAAACAAGTACTTATTTTAGTTTTTAACCTATTATTATTATTATTATGAATTAATAATTAAACTTTTTTATTTGAGTGTCTTGATTTTTTTGGGCTAAGTGGTGAAGTAAAGATGGTTGTACAGTGAGCTTTTCATTTCCATTGACCTAATTATAGTTATATGTTCCTTCATTTTTCTCTGTCAATTACTTACAAATAGCCTTGAAATATGATCTTTTATAGCTTTAAGTTGTATTATGCAGTGTTAACAGGTCCTATTCTCCATTTTCTAGATATGTGTTGGAATTCAACGCCGCGCTTTTTCCAGTTATCAAAGCGAGAAAATGAAAATAATTAATTACACCGAGTGGAAATGTAACCGTCGAGCTTACAGTCAGACTTAAATCTAATCTGCTGCAAAATTATTATAATGAACTTGTAATCTCAAATATTACCTTGCTCTTTTAAAGAACTGCCAGCACAAGAGCTGTCTTAATACGAGTATAAAATAAAGAATGTTTTTTCAAGTATTATATAGGTCGTGGTTTCACTAATTGAATGCAGATACATTATAAATAATCAGTTAAGTGCGAGTCGGATTCCCCACCGAGACTTCCGTACCAATTTCAGGATTGTAGGTCAACGGGAAGTATAACTTATAAAAGTAGACAAACTTTAATTAGCAGGCATATGCACACATTTTGTATGAAATAAGTAATATAAATTTGTAATATTTTTTACTAAATATCTATTAATTCTAACATTTTGGAGGTAGTCAAACTTGCGTCACATAAAGAAAGCTAGCAAAACACGAGTTTCCGCAAATAACAACAAAACGGTAATTCAATATCAAACTTCATAAATAGAAAACCCTTCTTTACCTCCCATTACAATACCATAATGGAGAATATTTTCCCCATACAATTTTGCACTTGTCCATACAAAAGTTCATTCATGTCATGTTGAAGACGTCTCACAAGCCCCTGGACTACCTTTGTTGAAAGTAATTTGATATCATAACGTATCCTTTGTCTTGGTGCATTCACCACCGAAGTTTAAAGTATAGCACTATAGGAAGATATATTTTTCAAATATACCTTTTAAAGTTAAGACACCTCATTCTCAACATAAAAACCATTTTTTAAACATATTTCATTGGATTACAATCAACAATTATCGCGTGGTCAGTGTAAAGTTTCACAACTGACCTATCGTAGCTTTGAATTATTTTACTTTATTTTTATAGTATTTATTTATAGCGGTTTACTTTTGTTCAATATTTACATAATATCGTCGTTTTTCCATTTATTTGCATGTTTTCTCAAAGTATATACATATTTATTAAGGGATGCAGTGAACAGAAAATAGCATTTAAGTATTTAATTAAGTTTCAATTGTTTCTGAAATAAACAAAAGTACGTTAAATTTATAATAATATATTGCTGATAAATGTAGTTATTTCAACATTTTGAAAGTGTATTTTTTAAATAGAGGCCTGATGGGGGTATAAGTTTGTAACTGTAAACGCGGAAGGTTGTAGATTCGATTTAGTCGTAGAAATGAAATATTGAATGTTTTAATGAATGAATGATTTTTTCGCTCTGATGTCGAGTCATAGCGCGGCGGTGAGTTCCGCCACTCACTCGCTATGCTTCAAGAATTCGGCGGAAGTAGGAAGGGGAGTCTTAAGAATACCTTGCTATGTACGGGATATGGCGTGAAGCTGAAAAAACTATATATATAACAACAACTAATAGCTTCACACAGCCGCTATAGTGCAGTGTAAAACAAACCCTACGCTAATGCGTCTTTTGATGTACTAATAACCTGTAGTGCATTTTGTTTAGTTAATGCCCCTTTGTGAGTGTGGTACTGGCAGGTAATTTGATACCCACCGTCTGATCTCACCGACTTTGGACTTGCCTAAATGGTTAATTGTATAAGTGAATGTTTATTGTTGAGTTATTATTTATTTTTACATCTTAGATGAGATGCAGCTTCAGGTTTTTTCCTGAATTTTTGAAGACATTTTATGTTACGTAAGCTACGTTATAACTGTCAAGTTTTAATGATACAATTATTAAAAGTAGGCCAAATTATTAGATTTAATTAAGTTATTATTTTTTTATTACATAGCTTGTTAAGCTCGACCTTATAAAAGCGTGTTGTTAAAAAAATAATAATAAAAGCTTATAAATAGTGATAAGACACTTCCTTTCCGACTTTCCGCCTATTTTAGAAACATTGCGTTTTGGGTGGCGGAATTTAATGCCGGGCGGCTCTTTATCTAATGAGGTATGCGATGACAATAGGCAGGTAATTTCATACAACCGCTTGATCTTACCGACTTAACTCAATGGTCAACTATTTAACTAATTAATGGTTCTGTCGGCGGAGTCGTTGTTTTTTTGTAGGCTATTTTTGAATAGTGTTTTAATAGGTTCAAATAAGTTTTTATGAACTTAGGTGGTGTGAGACTATGAAAGGAATTGGTTGTGGGTTTTTGATACTCTACTCAAGGAAATGATAATATTTTCATTTCTTCGCTCTGGTAAGGAGGCACTGTATAGCTTAAACTTTTTTTAAAGTAGTTAACACTAAGGAAAATTGAATATACTTTAAAAATTTATAAAAAATTTAATGTAGAGAACTCGAATCCACGCCTCTTGACAGCCATTTCGATGGGGAAAGGGGTAGGTTCTAATCATATCATTGGCTCCAAATTTCTTATACATTCTCTAAAATAGATATTTATTAAAATATTGCTTACCTATTGTGACGACACTCATTGTCTAACTTGTTTTTGACGGAATGGAGCATATTATAGGGTTGTATGTGAGTTTAACCTTTCTATTTACAATTTGACTTACATTTGCGTATTTCTGTAATGATTGTGGGTTCAATCGAACCTACAACTGTCGCGAATGAATGATTATATTTCCCCCCTACTCTGGTTACTCAAAATACGGGGTTAGTTGTAAAACTAGGTGACTGGTGGTACGCTATAATGATTTTTCAGCCAATTTAAATAATTACCTGATTCAAATTCTAATCATGTTCTTGAGAAGTACAAAGTTAACTGAAATTCAGCTCAGTTTGGAGGGACTGTGTTAATTTTTAAAGTGGTTTTTGTAAATTTTGAATTTTCTAATTAACCTTAGTGGTTTTATTACATCTATTTACGTTATATAATATTAGTGTTAGATTCGCGTCTTTGTCCGCGTGTACTATCTTAGGAACTACTGTTTTGAAATTTTAAAAAAATCTGTTTAGGATAGTCTATCTACTGAGGTAGGCTATATAGGCTATATGAATAATGAATAAAACTTTGCAAATACGGGATAGATTGTGTGAAGCCGCATGTAAAAGCTAGTCAATTTACTATAATTTAATAATCTTGTCGCTTATTAAGTACTAACATTAGTTTTTCTATCTTTCCAGATACACAATCGAACGCGCGAATGATTTCATCAACAACATACACGCGTAGGACTTTAAGATATTTTTTTATTATATCACCAATATTATGTGATAGTGCGTTCGTAGTGTAGTCAGCGTTGTGATGGGTATCTCTACGGGAATCGACGTGTTGGCCGCCATGTTGGGACGTGTGGCGCTACGGGTGGTGCTGTTGCTGACGTTGGCTGTGTATTCTTCTTATGGTGAGTTGATTTGTTTATATATAAAGTGTGCGCTGCGTTTAGTTACGCCTATTTATTTTCTAATTTAAGATTTATAGTGTTAGCCCTACTGGCTTTTACTGCGACACCAGTTAGATAGGGAAGAGGTTAATCAGTCCCTGAAAAATTGCAAGCAATGTGAAGCTGCTCGTGCTCGTAAAGGCGTCCCCTGCGAAACTCGAGCCTCTGCTAGCGGCCGTCGAGAGGATTGGATAGTTCCGCGTCTCACAATCGCTTGAGAAGTTGGTGGAAAGTGGGGAACGATGTGTGTTAACACTAGGTTCCATTGTCCACCCTGCTATATGCGAGATGCTGTATTTAATACATTTTTTTTTCTAATAATAAAATTTAAACATTTTTTTTATAATAATTTTAAAGTTATATACCTAGATATAAAATAATGTACGACACATTTATATTACTTGTCATTACCCGCGAGGCGAATAGATCTAACATCTATTATAGTTAAGTAACAATTGTTTAAATTGATCAATCAAAATGCCGAGATGGTCGCTATAAAAAAGTACGAGGAGTTGTTTTTATTTGTTCTAATTCAGTACAATTTATTCTGTTTACACTTATGTATTTTGACATCAACGATGAGAGCTTAGAAGTGGCGTAACGTGGAGTAACTCTATAAGGAGCGGTTGTGGATTCAATTCCCATTTGACGGTGTAATTATGAGACCAGAGACCGTCGTAGTGCAGTGTCTCTCTGTAAACGCGATGGCCGTAAGTTCGTTCCCAATCGGGGAAATTAAATATATTCAATTCCTCGCTCTGGCAACAAGACAAAGTGTGGCGTTGAATCGCAATTCAACACATAATATCTCTAAAATTGTGCTGTGCATGTAAAACGGGGTGACAACACCGCTCTCAACTCTACCACGGACTAGATTCTCCCTATCGCCCCTCTTATATCCGGAAGACATATGAAGGTAAAAGAATCTATCCATGTCCATTTAAAACCAGGGCGAGCAACTGGTAATGCATAATTAAACCTCATTATATACAAATTAAAATCATGATCCCCTCAAAATAACCCTAATTGTAGTTACAGTATAAGAACAAAAGTGGACGTTAACCGAAAGTAATAAAACAGCTGATGTAAGTAGCGGAGCGTTGCCACAGTCAGTGTGGTAAGGGGCCTAAGTCAGATTTTATATTATTTAGCATAAGTATAAAATGAAAATTCTCTGAAATTTCTATAAATTGCCGTTGGATAATGGTACATCCATGAACGCGACGTTGATTTCCACCACTCTGCACGTTGAGTGTTTGTTTTGAAAGTTGAGTGAAAAGTGGGAAACAGAGTGTCTTAACACTAGGTTCCCTCTGCTTACCCATCTATATGTATGTAGGAAAAAAGAAAATATATAATAATTAATTAATTGTAAATTTTAGTTAGACCACTTCGGCACGATAACCCTCCATCGCGAGCCCAATTACTTGTTATTTTAAATTACCGCCTCGTAGTATTGCGGTTGAAATGAGTAGACATTATAACTGCGCTTGGAAATTGGTTATTCGTTAATCGATATTTGGTCGAGATCGAGATTGACATTTGCTATTATTTGTGTCCAATAATAGTGGGTTCAATTTTAATTTATTATATTAAATCAGATAGGTAAGATGTTTAGACTTTAATAATATATATCAGAAAAATTAAATAAATACTTGGCTAAGTTACTAGATACTGATAGGTTATAAACTAGGAAAGTCGCCCCTGTCTGCCCCTCTCTGACAACCCGGCTAGGAATATATATAGCAGGTTAAGCAGAAGGAACATAGAGCCAAGACTATTTCTCACTTTTCGACCAATTTTCGAGAAATTGCCTGTTGTGTGGCGGCACTTAACGCCGTCTTTTACCAGAGCGAGAAAATGATAATAAACAGTCAATAACCCGATTGCAAATCGAAACGACAACTGGTCGCGTTAAGCGGATATCAGCTGGTATGGCTATTGTGCTTGTGCCATGACGACCGCAAAGTATTTTGTTGTTAGTGGAAACTGCTTGATTTTGAATTTGATGATAAATAGATTTAATAATTCATATTTAAAGGTCACAACGTGCAGATTAGCCTAAACAATAGCTAAAATCGTATCAAAATCGATACTTTACGATTGTATAACAGATAAAGTAACATTGGGTGTTACGCATGCTCGTAAATCGGCTTAACGATACAATGGTTCGAAACTCGATACGTGAGTGACTATAGTAAGATTGTAATACAATGTTTATTTTTACGTTTCATAAGATGAATTTTGTGTGGTTTTTAAATATCTTCGTGTCTTATCTAATTGTATGTAACTTTGCTTGCGTGGACTTAAAAATATGGCGTTTTTAGCTTCACGCTGTATCCCGCACATGGCAGGGTAGGTAGAGAGAGGCAACCCGGAAATCTAGTGTTAAGACACTCTGTTTCCCACTGTCCGCTGAATTCTTAAGTAATCTTCGTAATTTATAATGCGAAATCTTATTGTAAACAGATCGCTAGACTTAAAAACACTTGTATTTGGACATTACTACCACGTCTACTCCATATCTGGATTCCACAAAACCGCAGGCACTCGTCTTAATTACACGAATTATTGCGGTGTACCCACCTCTTATTGTTTGGAATATATATTCACTTTACTCTTGCGTTGTAGAATTTGATTAACTGAGTTGTACCTTAGTGCTTAGTGGTTATAGTTTGTCATGTTATGAAGACAATAGCTTCAAGCTTTTTCGTGCACAGCAGGGTAGGCAAAAACCTAGTATTAAGATAAAGACGTCACTTTTCGAACAATGCTTTGGAAAATGTAATAAATAAACTTTTTAATGAAGTAGGTACATTGATATGATTAATCTTAGTTTTAAAATTTTACTATTGAAAGATATTTTCTCCACTTTCTGTCTTTTTAAAATAGTGCATGGCAAAATTGATAAAATTAAAATATAAAAGATTCATACATAGACAGAATCATCATTTCATTTTCACGGGTATATATATAGAGTTAATCTACACGTTTATGTCAAAAATATTTGAGTTATTTATTATAATCTCTAAAGGAATGAAGAGATTGCATTAAAATGCAATAAAAGTCTGAGGAATCGCTCAGTTATTTTAAACGTTAAAATGTAAACGGTTCCCCCGTTAACAGATAGTTTTATACCGATGTTCAAATTTTATGTCCCTACCACTTTTATAAATTAAATTGTATTAGCTTCACGCTGAACCCGTATATAGCGGGATAGGCAGATGGATTGCAATGTTTAGATATTCATTAACCACGTACCGCCTCCATTTTCGAGTTATTAATGTTTATTGACTTATACATTAACGCGCTTTGTCTCGATACCAGAGCGGGTGATTGAAAATAATTTATTGCTCCAAGTAGGAATCGAACCGACAACCGTCGCACCTACTGTGCCACTGTGCCAAGACTGTCTCGTTTATATTTCAACAAATTAGACATTTCACTACAGTGTGAACGGGGCCCTTTGAAATGGTTCTATTTCTAAATCGCTGTCAACTGTCAAACATGATGACAGATGGCGCTAACCGACTAAGGCGGGGATTTGTGAAAAACTTCCCGTTTTAAAAGCGACGTCATATTGATGTGGTTTTTTTTTATTATTTTGAATTTGAGATTATGATTAAGTTTTGTCTGTCGTTTGTTTTTTTTTTCGTAGGGATGTGACAGAGTACGATAGTTGGTCTGTTGCGATATCTGGTTAATATTTATTATGTTAATTTTATTGCACCGTCGTGAGTTCCATCCCCACTCGAGGGAGTGGTTATACCTAGTTTCATTTTCTTGTTCTGGTAGACAATGTGCGGCATTGAGTTTCGCCATTTAACGTGTAATGTCTCCAAAATAGCATAGAGAACGAAATGTCTTAATACTAGGTTCCATCTATTTACCAAAACTCAAAAAAAAAGAAGATTAATTACCAGTTAAGTTAAAAACAAACGCAGCAACATTAAACACAGTATGTAAACGCCATAAGTTTTAAAATAGTAGTTAAGAAAAGCACGTTTCGGCGATTAGGAAGCGGGGAAGTGTTACAATTTGAAAATTTATTTATAATTCAGTTTCTTTACCACGTGTGTGTAGATCTCGATTGTCGCTAGCGTTCTTCGTTGTTATTTTTTCACTATTGGTACAGAGTTAAATAGAATTGGTCGATTTGTATATTGATATAATATTACTAAAAGAAAAAGCGAGTGGCTAACTATACTTATTTTGAATTCTCTTAAATCTATATTTACAATTTCATGATTTTAAGTAATTAAATTGAATATGTAGGTAACGTGTTAGAAAGAATTAACTTCAATATTTATGTAACTTTGAAAGAATAGATTATAAACCATCGACCACGAGCATCATGTAAGTTGAGTGGCGGAGCCCAACGCCGCTTTCAATCTTGCCTGAGCAGGAAAATGAAAATAGTTCTTTCCCCTCGACTTCCACCGCCTTAACAGTCAGACGCTGTCATATAATTAGTTATTTAAAATATGCTTTGAACCAATTAAAAATGTCACACTAACTTTAACTAAGTCCATAAGTGTATACGACTATTAGTAACTGCTAGTTATAAATTTAGTTTAACTTTGTTTGACATTTCATGTTTTTTTTAAACTCTAATAGCCAAAGGATTGAAAGTGAAAATAGACAATTTGTTTTTTTTATCTCGTCTAGAGTTTTTTTTTTCTGTTTTTTTTTGGTTCTGGTATATAGGTAGAGTCTTCGCTATAAAAGCGATTGTTGGATCGATCCCCATTCGGGGAAACGAATTATTTTCATTTGCTTGCTCTGGTATCAAGACAAAGCGGGGTGTTGGGTTCCACCACTTAACACGCAATGTCTCGGAAATCGAGGAAAATCTGTCGTTCCAACTGTGGAGAACATAGGGTGAAGCTAAAAAACAAGCAAAATTTCCTTTTTTCATGTTTTTGCAATACGTAACTTTAAATCAAATTACCCCATCCAAGTGGTTTGCATTAATACAACAAGTAAATATTCTTATTACCTCGCCCTTACCTAAGTCTTACAATCCCGCGGAGTTATTACGGGACACGGCTCCATCGTTTATGGAAATAACTTTTAAATAAATCCCCACCGACTTTATAATACGTTTTCTGGGGAGAAGGAAAAACAATGGAGAAGGCATGTGTAAGTTGTCTTTTTTTAAGTAGGTACATGATCGGATCAGTCAGAAAAGCGTCGGTTGTGGTTTCGATTTCCACTCAGTTGAATTAATTATTTATTATTTTCATTTCGTTGCTCTGGTAATAAGACAAAAGCATTTTGAGTCGACCACTCAACTTTCAATGTCTCGAAAAATGGGGAATGAAGTATCTCAACACTAGGTTCCCTCCGCCTAGCCTTCTTTACGCGGAACACATGTGTTTTAATAACCTTTGAAGAGTTCCACTATTCAGTTCCTAGCTTCCTCACCAGGCCAGCTCGATGATACCATCTATTGTATATTTGATGAAAATCTAAACTGCAAAATCTAAGATGCAAATATTATAGATTAACTTCTTGCACTCAAAACAATAACAATTTAACAGAAAACAATTCTATTCCATTGAATGAAACATCCAGATCCGGTAAATCGAAACCTATTTCTTGCCAATACAAAAAAGTCCATGACCAATATCTCGGGCCGTCTCCACGGCTTTTTGTGCCATTGATTCATAGCTCAAGGCGGGGTCTTCCAATTTATGACGATCGGTAAGTTGCGCTTCCGTTAAGCTTACACTTTAAACGTAAATAATTGCTAAGTAAGATTTGGTTGTTGATTTATTCGACGCCGCCGTCGCGGTGCAATTGGTGGCTGACTATATTTATATTTCGCGATAGTTGTGGGTTCGATCGATAATGTATTAATCTAAATATTTTGTTGTTTATATTTGAAAATTAATCTAGCTCTGTTATCAAGACAAAGTGCGCCATTCAGTTCTTCTCGACAAGCAATGTCTGGAAAATTACGTTTTCACTGCTTAACCGCTATGGGCAAGATTCAGGGTGAAGCTTAAAAAAATATAATAAAAAATAATAATTTAAAAGCTATGTTTGTCAGATTTGTCTTTTATTTGAAAAAAAAACCACAAGTAACGGTAAGTTTAGCTTCCGTTAAGCCCTACACTTAAATGACTGCAGCTAAGTAAGATTTGCTACTTGATTTATATGTTCTTGGCTCATTTGGTATTACTTTATGTAAGTGGGTTTTTTAATGGTGGTTTAACAGCCCACCCCCACCCCGCGTTACATTATAAGGGCATGTGCCTATTTAAGATAATCTCCTTAAATGCTTTTTAATAGATGTGTTTTGTTTATGCCAGGATGGTATCCTCCCTACGTTAAGTCATAAGCTTGTTATACTTGCCAAGAAACCTAATTTCAGGACACTCAGTTCAGGTACAGTCTCAATTCGAGACATTAGGTGTTGAGTGGCGGAGTTCAACGCCGCGCTTTATCTTACGAGAGCGGGAAAGTGAAAATAGTTCGTTTATACGTCGTAAATTGAACATCGCAACTGCTTATACTTATATTTAATGGTCCTACATATATTATATACCTATTTGTGAAATATCTTTAATAATGTCTTAAAGTTGGGCATTATTATGAAGATGAATTACAAACGTTTGGCTCAAGTACAGCTAATAATGAGGTTAATTCTTATCATTAAAAACATTGTAGTAGTACCATATATTTAAAGTGACGTTTAGTTATATTTACGCATTTTCTTCGTTAGGCCGTCGTGAGGCAATGTCTGATTGTAATCCCGATGGTTTTATGTTCGATTTCCTTTCGGGGGCTGACATATTTTCATTTCATTTCCCTGGTCTAGTCGCAAGATAATGCGGCGTTGATTTCTGACAACCAACACATAACGTCTCGAATATTGGGCGGTATGTTAGGAACGTAGTGTCTTATCACTATGTTAACCTCTGATCTGCCTACCCGGTTATATACGGGATAGAGCGAGAAGCCAATCCTTTATCATATATTTTCTCGCTTAAACTAAACATCTCAAAGAATGTTGTTCATTTGAATTCCAAAATAACCTCATCAATAGTAGGTACTAATTTTAAAAACTAAAAAGACAAAAGTGACAACCACTCCCGCCATCAATCCTGGACCCGCCCGTTCGGGGTAATTTGCTTGGACGATTATTTATGCTGCTCTCATCGGTGGGGACGTTTTAAATAACATGTTGGGTTGAAAAGTTAGTCGGTAGTCAGATGGGTGTGAGTTCAAATCGAAATCGTATTTTTTTTTAATCTTTTATGGTAACACGAGTACCGCGACTGCTTCTATCTAAAAAAAGAAGAAGAACATGCTTAGGTAGCTTGGGCTGTGGGCACGTCAGGAGAATGAGTAACGGAGCAATAGCAAAAAACAAAATGAAACAAGAGTAAGTAGTAAACAAAAGTGGCGAGAGTTCGGTTGCAAAACGTAATGGATTTTTAATATGCGATTTTATATATTTTTTTGTTTCCAAATTCAACAAAATGAAATATCCAAAGAGCCGTCGTAGCGCAGCGGCGTAGATTCAGTCTGTAAAATACAACGCTTGTGGAATGGAGTCCGCCTTAGATAATAAAATATATTTTTTTAATTTTTCGGTCTGGTAACAAAACAAAGCACGTTGTTAAGTTGTGTGATTTGAAAATTTGACGGTACTTGGGGAAAGTTTCTTCCGTCTACCCCGCTATATGCGGGACAGACAGTATGTATGTTAAAATAAATACATATATATACATATGTAAATTTGTAAATATATAAATGTCGTTATTTATTAGTCTCAGTCAGACGACGAAAGGTATTCAATCATTCACGTTTTCGCGTGTAAATTCTTAACATTACATTCTTGTTTCTCAGAAGCCATTATCCATTTAAAATATTTATCTTGTCGCATGATGAACGACCTCTGAAGCTCATTAAACAATTTAGGCGGCAACCAACTGTCACTGTCAACGAATTCGCGCCAAAAGATTAACGTCAAAATGAAGAAAACTACAGATAATGAATGCTATAGTCGTAGGTGTGGTTGACTGGCAATAAATGGATTATTTTTTTTTGTTTGTTTATTTTATTTTAATAATGGTATCAAAAAAAGAAATACAACTGAGTTTCTTGCGCCCGTCTTAGGTATTAACTTTAGTGAATCAGTGGTAAGTTATTTGACATAAAAAATTTTGCATGTATTTTTTTATTTTGAATTAAATTTCGTAAACTAAGAGTTTGAATTATTTGAATTCGATTTCATCTTAGAAACACGCAAAGTCTCGAAAACTGAGCAAAAAGCGTGGAAAGGACACTGTCTTAACACTTTCTTAAGGGTTCTCTACCTACCCTGCTACGAGGGAAAAGGCGTGCTGTTGCTTGCTATATCATTTATATATGTAGGACGTTTGCTCTTACTATTAAGTGAAGTAAGAAATTCACATTTACATATTTATAGCATCACAAAAACCCCTTATAAATAAATCTATTGGGTATCTCCCTATCTTTGATAAGCGCTACTATCTAATGCTGTATCTGTGTCATCGGCATTGTAATGTTTGTTTTTTTGATAAGGTACCTATCAGTTGGTATGAAACAGTGGTGTATTTAAAAAGGGGAAGATGTGATTTGATAGTAGATTCGATTCCAGAAAAGTAGTTTGGTAAGTCGCATGTGCTTTTCTTTCGATTTTGTCAGTTTTCGGTTTAGCTTCGCGCTTTACCTGCAATTTAGGAGACGGACGATTTTAGATAGATCACATTTTTATAAGAGCTCAGAGGAATGTCTATATTTAATTTATTCCCGGCGTCATACAGCATCCCGCTTTCCCCGCAAAAAAGAGTAGGCAGAGGGGGAACCTAGTATTAGGACACTCCGTTTCCCACTTACCGCCGAATTGTGGAGTCATTGCGTGTTGAGTGGCGGTACTCAACGCCGGGATTTGCTTCAATACCAGGGCATTGAAAATATAAATTTTAATAATATAAGAAATATTTCATTTCCTCGTGTGGGAAACAAATCCACAACTGTCGCGCCACGACGGCATAAATATTTAGGTAATATAACTTCAAAGTAAGATTTTACTTTTTAAAATCTTATTTATTAAGTAGTAAAAAGTGTTAAAGGTCAGTAAGTTCAAATTCGATTTACGATTGTTTCTTTTCACTAACTTTGAGAACAGACTCAGTACCTATTGTTTTGTTCTATGGAAATTTAGTGATAAAAGTTTCCTGACAACGGCCTTAGATAACTTTGGTTTGTAACAATAGCTTACTTATTACTTAAAATCTTATTGCGGGATAATATAGATGAGCGGAATTTGAACCCACGCCTCTTGGAAACCGTCCAAAAATAAATGAAGGTACAAAGTATGACTGTAAATGCGACTGGTTGTGGGTTCGATCCCCACTCGAGGAAGTGAAATATTTATTTACATTTTCATTCCTTCGCTCTAGTTCGAGGCATTGAGTTTCGGCACTCATCACGCAACGGAGTCTTTAACACTAGCTTCCCTCGTAACATTCCCTCGTAATATCTATATATATAAAAGGACTTGTCCTCACTGACTGAGGTTAAGACGCACGCACAGCCGTAACCGCTGTGTGTAGAAACGGGAAATTTGGACAGATGTTTACTTTCGTAATCTGGACATCCACTAAGAAGGGATTTTGAAAAATTCTATCCCGAAAGGGGTGGAATGGGGGTTGAAAGTTAGTATGGAAAAAAATTTAAATCGGCACCGATTTTTATAAAATCTGAAATTTACATTTTTAAAAGTATTTAATTGAACCCGTGTTTCATCGTTTTCCAGAATTCTCCCTCTAAGGGTGCAAATAAGGGGTTGAAAGTTTATATGTAAAAATCTTTAAATCGCCACAGATTTTTATAAAATTTGAAATTGAGACTTAAAAATATTTCACTGAACACGTGGTTCATGGTTTATTAGAATTCACCCCTAAGGGTCCAAATAAGCAGGCGAAGCTGCGCGCGCCCACTAGTTCATAATAAAATTAAATTCTTCCCCAAATAGGTTTCAAATTCAAATGTTTGGCATATGATTCAACGTCATCATGTGCCAAACAAAATTTATATCAATTTTAAAGTACCGAAATGCGGCTATGAGTAATTGTTAGGTCCCAAGCTATAAATAAGGCTATCCTACCTTCCAGGAAAGGTCTCTGAGTAAGCGAGATAAGCTGTTAGCTCATATTGGTGTGTGATAAATTTTATACTAGCTGGCTACGTAGTAGGTGCCTGCAGTGATTCATGATGTTGTTACCGAGAAGTATTGTTGGGTTTAAAAATTGTGAAATATTTGTTTTCTTATTGGTGCTGAGTGTTGATAGATTCTATCTATTTGCTAATATTTTATATATTTAATTATGTATTTAATATTAGTATTCTAGTACTTTCTTTACGTGAGACTAAGCTGTAAAATGAGCAATTATTTTTTCTCGTCTTCGTACAAATCTTGAGAAATCTCATCTTTGTTCTTTCTAAGTTCAATTATGTTTGTGTGTTGATAAATCTGTAGGATGACTTGACCTGTGGATTGACCCAAAATCAACGCACAGCCCAAACTGCAAAATTAGAAAATCTTCATGTATCAAGTGCTTTTTGAAATCTAATAATGGGAGTTGTAATGCACAATGACTGTAAAAGCGATTTTATAGAATTGTGTGTGTGTGTTGGAGCCTCAGCTGGGGCAATCATTATGCAATGGGCAATCATTCCGTGGGCAATGGACTGTGTTAAATATTGTCTTAACATTTTCTCTTTTCTTTTCTCCCTACTTACCCTTCTATCTATACGAGGAATACAGAGTGAAGCTACAAAAAAATAAAACTAATATACAAAATCCATCCTAACCACATTGTACGGAACTTCCAAGATGAATCTTTCCATCTCAAATATCTATCTCTATAATAAATGAGTGATCTATAAATGTTTCATTGGTGTTTCCTCCGATACAGTCTTTATAGGGCCATACCATACTACATGTGTGAAACATGTGTGTTGAATTAAATGGTATGGAGTTGTTATTGCTAGATTTTTATAGTCGTTTTTATTTTGTAATATTTTTTCTTAAAGTTTTTTAGCTTTTCGTTGCAGGCCGCTCATAGAAGGTAGAAACAGATAGAAACTGGGAACCTAATGTTAATACATTCCGTTACTATTAAGACACTACTGTTCCCCACTTCATAATATTTCATCAGTTATTTATTACCTTGCAATCATACGCTTAATCTTCATACACCTAGCAGCGTGAATCTGAAAAGCAATGCATCGATTCTACCATCGTCGTGTACACTTACATCCCACAAAACTGTACCAGTAGCGCCAAATAAATACATATCCTTTGCTACTATCCGTTTGAAATTCATTACAAAATTATATCTTTACAGATACTATAATAAATCGCTTAATAAACGTTTAAATTGACCAATTTAAGCGGGATTCTTGATTCTTTCTTGACTCAACTTTCCTTTACAGACCATATAATTATAGGTATTTGTTAGCAATCTGTGGATATAAAACACTTTGATTTATAGACAGATATTTCATTAGCTGTGGAATACTTTCTGTGTTAGTCACAGAAATAGCTACAATCCTTATCTTAAAATTTATTCATATTAAAAAATCTAAATTTGTCACTTTGTTATCTCCGGATATATTCTAGATAAATCTTCTCAATCTTAAATGTGGCTGAACTTTATCAATATATCAACCAAAAGATAAACTAACCAAAATAAACGTTTCGGAGTGTCTCGAGCCTAGGTTTTTTCTCCTTACTAGGATAGCAATGCAGAAAAAGAATATAGATACACATATCTTATTTAAATTACTTTGAACTGACATCTACTGTAAACATATACAACTACTGAGCCAAAACGGCATCACTGTCATCAATTACGAATATAATTCATTTGACGTAATAAAAAGCGACGACTCCACACCTTTTTGAAATGGACTCCAGTACTCGGGCCGTCGGTGACAGTTTAAAAGATCGGGATAAAGAATGGCTTTAGGATACATTACGTGTCGTCGGATTTCAAAGAGGCTTATTAAAAAGAAAAGTTGATGATGATGATGATTTGTTGGTTGATGATTTAATTAGGTGTTAGAGGACGATATGATTAGAACAAGTTTAATTATTCTGTGTGTGTGTGTCTTAATGGGGACAGATTTTCATAACAATATGTTCTCAAGGTTCCCTCTGCTGAAACTGCTATGTGCAGGATATAGCTGGAAGCTAAAAAAAAAGGAAAAATATAAAAAAATGTATTCACACGCACACAAAACATTTCTAGTACTTCAATACAGGAATTTCTTTTCAATAAAAACCGTCGATAAAAACTCCATACACCTTTGATTTGACGAAACGCAACGATTAAACAGACTATAAAATCAAATGCAAATTGTAATTAGAGCTAAAATTAACTTTGCAAGGGGTTGGAATTCTTTAAAGGTTTATTAGAGAGGGTTGCGGTTGCGTAGTATAATAGTTTAAACGCTAGGGTCGATCGAGTATTTGATGTCGACCGCAGGAGTTTAGGACGGCTAGGGGAAGTCTTATAGGACTTAAAACAATGTATGGTGTGTATGATTGGGTCTCGGCGTAATGGTATAAGTTGTAAATTTGTTTTTTAGCAAAATTTTAATTGATTGCGTATTAAAAAATCGAAGGTAGCGCTTGTTACAAGACAGGTAGAGAGGAATTGGAAGAAATTTATATTTTCTTTAAGGTGGCTATGTGTAAATTTGCTTGTATTTGTTTTTAAGGTTTGCATTGCATTCCGCATGTGCTAGGGCAGGGTAGGCCTATAGTTAAGAGACTCCTTTTCCCATTTTCCTCAAAATTATCGAACATTGCGTGTTGAGTAGTGGAATTGAAAGCGACGCTTTGTCTTGTTACTAAAGCGAAAACATGAAAATAATTAATTCTGCTTGGCATGATAAATATATTTTATCATTTTTCTTTAACTATAAAAATGATCAAAAACATAAGTTATGCCTCTCCTATACTGACCTAATACGCAATTTTTATATTTAGCTATGTAATACAGATGTTAAGTGTTTTGTTAAAATTTAAGTGCTCTGTGTCTATTGTTCTTGATTTTTTTTGTTATTAGTTATTACGTCGTTTAATGATTTACTTTTGTTGTTAATAAAGTGTGTTATACAAATTATATTATTTCAAGTTGTCTACAAATTTGATTACGTAAGTTTTTAAAAAGAAAAATCTCATGTAATCCAATTCCGTTCCCATATGAATTTCGAGAAATCTTCCCATGGCCAAGTTTCAACTTTCTACTGTTCAACTGTCATCTGTGCGTTATCGGTCACTAAATAACAGAAGAGTAGAGGGTTTTAAATATTTAAAAACATTACTACTTTTCTTTTTCTATCACAGCGTTTAGTTCCGCCACTCAACAGTCAACAAGCATAGTCTCTAAATTGAATATAATATAAACAAAATAATAGTTTAATATAATCAAAGAATTATTCTTTTAAAAATCCGTGTTAACTGACCGTCCCAATATAAATTTTGGATACAATACAAAATTGCATTGTGCTCAGCTCGTGCTATTTAATTATAACACTTACAACTACAACTATACTATACTGGTAGCTATAACTACTATACTATTCAAGGAATTTAATAAATTGTAGTTAAAATTATATTCACGAAGCCTTTGGATAGTATCCAACGTTTAAGCGTTATGCTCTGACGCCGCAGCCGGATGTGTGTGTATGTGTGTATGTGCATATATACAAAAATTTATAGCCTACTTTAAATATGCAAAGGAGTATTATTAAAGGGTTTCTTTTGTTTTCTTTTTGTGTGCATCTTTAGTTTGCATATTCTGTTTTGTTGGAATAAAGTGGAAAAGAAAGGAAGCTTATTGGAAATTATTCTGTGTTTTCGGTTTTTTCTATTATGTCATTTGATTTTACTATCATCTCATTAAATATTGACGATATTATGATATATGAAAAGACGATCGTGATGATGGTGGTGGGACTTAGTATGACTGTAAATGCAATGGTCGTGGATTCAATTCTTACTCGGTGATTGATCTGTTTTCATTTCGCTGCTCTGATAAGACAAACCTTGGCGTTAAATTTTGGCATTCAATACACAATGTCCTGAATTTTGGCAGAAATAGGAGAGAGAAGTATCACATAGTACCAGGTTTTTTTGCCTCCTCCGATGTACGCAAAATGCGTGAACTACAAAATATGTTTGTCTCTTCTAATTTGAAAGGTGTGGCAAAGATTTATCGAGAAGTGTGTACTGATAATTGAAGCTGCACCTACCTTAGTCAATTAAACGTCATGTACTAAATCACGGTCACGCCTTATTCGTGCATCGGATGCAATGCCTTCTATTAATGACTTATGGTCGAAAGTAAGATTGTTTCTATTTATTTTTGCTATTATTAGGTCGACTACTAACTAACTAAACGAATAAAGAACTATGTTAAAAAATTAGGAAAGTATGATGGTATGTTTTGAAAATTGATTAAAAATAATTCATATGTATGTACCTAAAAGATAAACGTACCATAGGCTTACATTTAAAGTTGAAATTATTGTGTGTATAAAAGAAACTATGAGGCAGTAAAAACCTCACAGAAAGTAAATCTCAAGACACACTGTAAATGATGGCCCCCTACAATTGGTTCCGCACAATTTATGTATGTATCATTAAAATGGGGATCGGCCAAGCGATTTGTTGTAATTGAGACCTCTCTCCACTCGTGATTGCGTTGGTTTTGTCACACTTAGATTGATGTCTTACTAGTTTTTCTTTTTTTTTCCTTAATTTTATTTTGTATTTCTTTTAGATTTTGGATGAAAGTTTGGTTGAGTCGAGTTAATTATATTAAGTGATAGATGTAGGTTGAAATTTATTTCTCTTTGACCTTCAAGCGTTATGACGTAATAATAAAGTCGGTTTGGGGCACCCAGTGTCAAGAGACGTCGTTTCTTATTTCTGTCAGAATCTAACGCTGTTTTGTTGAAATGAAAATAATTAAAATGAAAAAATTCCTACCGGTGAAAATCGAATTCACGACCATCGCGTTCACAATCTCATACTAAATCAGATACTAAAAATACTTTTCCGTAAGACAAAAGCCATGATTACAATCAAAACACAGTTGACCACTCTGTCCCATCAATTGCGACTTGTCACTTAAACCCTTATTCCACGTCGATTCAATTTACAATGTTTATTTTGTACCCCCACAGATCTTGGTGCGATTGAAAACGTGATTTATTTATAAGTTCCTTTGATATTTCACGATACGTCATGTCGAAATGTCGAAACTTTTCTTTTTTTGTTTGTCTCTTGTACAAGAAATGAACAGATGGATGGGTGTTCGTCGGTTAGTTTTTGATGGGATCTAATATATTTTTTATTGATGTACAGTTTTATCTTAAATACAGTAACATGCTACGTTACAGTAGTCTTTAATTTCATTTTTTTATAATAGCAAAGCAGCTTCACGTTTGTACCCTTTTAGCAGTGTAAGTAGAGAGTGTGTGAACTAGTGTTAAGATACATCGTTCCCAGCTTTCCGTAGTAATATGTTAATAAATAACGAAAGCTTACAATAGTATCTGCGTAAGAAAACCGTTACTTATCGAACTATTAATTAAAAAAAAATCTTTAGAATATAAGTAATTTTTTGTGCATTCTATAATATATACCTGGATGATTTTGAACGTATGTAATTATATAGTAATTGATGAAATTCAATAACATTTAACTAATAACATTTGCTTTGCGCAAACATAAAATAAACCCTCACGTAAATAATTACTTGTACACTTTAAGTCTGCTAAAATTAAATGTCCAACACCGCTAGACATCGTGTCGCGTCCGAGCAAAAAGTCGCTAATGATCGTGCGACAAAGCACCAGACGATCTATTTTGAGCGACTAAAAAGTCGTATGTTTTATACTTTACTTTTTCTTGTTGGATTTTTTTGACAATCGTTAGTATACATTTTTAATAATTCCGGTCTCAGATTGCTCCTCTGAAGTACACCTGTTGGTGGATGTGATTAACCGGTTTCGATGTAGCTTTTAAATATCTTATGTCTGTTATCGAGATGTTAAAGCTTTATTTATCTCATATAAGACCGACTATGCATAAATGTTAAAGTTACAATTCCTGCGTCAAGTAAATGATTTTGTTAAAAATGGTACTCAATAAATAATAGTTATGCTTAAAATTCTACATACTTTTGAAAATATTTTGGCAAAAATGTTAAAATAAACAAAAAAAACCGTAAGTTCTTCTATAAACCACAGTTTGTGGTAGATGCCTCAAGACAAACAAAATTATATAATTATATGTAATATATACGTTGAAATTACAACTTTCTGATTGTTTATTTTTATTGCAGTTTCAGCGTCTCGTGTTCGAAGTTCTCGAAATATTTTAATTAAGTAGGACTTGCCAATGCTAATTATAGTTCAGACATCTGCATACAGTCAGTGTTGATTAAATTTTGTTTAAAATTACTTTAAAAAAAGCTTTATTTTTTATAGCTTTACGCTATATCCTGCACGGTTTGGCAGAGGGAACCTGGGAACCTAGTGTTAAGATATTCCGTTCCCATTAAGACACTTCCGTTCCCCACTCTCTGCCGAATTCTGGAAGCATTGTGAATATTGGTGTTTAGAATTCCTACTTTGGCATACAAAGCGCGGCGTTGAATCCTGCAAATTCAGAAAATAAGACGGTGGAAAATGGAGTGTCTAGGTTTCATCTATCCCTTGCATTTGCTACACACCTTTTGCAGTAAAAAGCGTGAAACAGATTTTTTTAACCGCCTAAAAGGACGAGGTTATCAATTCGTACTTTCTTTTCACAAATAAATAACGTTATAATATAGGTCTAAATTATAAACACGAATTATTAATCAAAAGATCTTTAAACAATAAAGTAATTCAATTCAAAGTTGCCGCCATTGATAACTCTTGAGTCGGTCTCATCCGGTTAAAACTAACCGGGGCCAATTAAAGCCGGTAAACAGAATCGACACCTTTTGTTCTAACGAAACGAAAGTGTTTCGGTTTCTGAAACGTGGAGCGAAATTTTTCAGTAGTTTGCCAACTTATTATTTTGTGGTGGAAACAAAGGGTGGATTGGATTGGTTGTGACGTGTTTTGACTGTTACAGGTGGTCATTTTTTGCGTAAAATGGTTTGAAAAAAAGCAGTTGCACGCTTTTTCCCTTATAACGGGGTAAACAAGAGGAACCTATTGTTTAGACACTTTGTTCCCCATATTCCGACCAATTTTCCAGCCTCGTTGTATGGATTGTCTATAAAAGTGAAAATAATTCTTCTTCGAATCGAATCACCACCGCCACCTTATTTATAGATAGACGATGGGCCTCATGGTAAGTAAAATAAATAATAGCTATTAGTGTGTACCGAGTTGTGCGCTCGTACTTAGATATAGTAAAACTAGATCTTACACAAAATCTCAAGCGGGCGAAGTCGCCGCCAGCCGCTGGTTAAATAATATAATTTCAAAGGGCTTCTTCACGCACCTAAATATGTTTGTTAATTAGTGTACACTCCTACACTGTGTGGTTATATTTAACGGTGTCTGTCTCGAACATACTCTTTGTAAATAATACATTTGCCGTATTGTTACAATGATTTGTGAAAATTATATACAGCTACTATACAACTAGGCCAATCGTAGATATCATAGTTGGCAGAGAGAACCTGAGAACCTAGTGTTAAGACACTCTGCTCTCAATAAGTTTGTTAATATCCTCCCCGGAATTCTCGGGGCATTGCGTATTGAGTAGCGGAACTCAACCCTGTCCTTTGCTTTGTTACCAGAGTATAAACAAAGAAATCATTTCATGCCCCCGAATGGTAATCAAACGCACAACACAGTCACAGTGTTACAGTCGCACGCCTGCGCCCCTGAGGCACGACGGTCTCAATATAGAAATAGAGTCTAGTATTAATTAAGTAGAAATGTTCTTAGATTGTCCGCTGACCAAACACGTTGTAATGGAACCACCCATCGAGTGTTCCCTTAATGCGTATAGTTTTGGGGGTCTATTTGCACTAACCTTTGTATCTGTCTTTGTCTCTGTACTTAATTTAAAATATATTTTTTTAATATATCTTATTAGATTTTGCGTTAAACATATAATATTTATTTTTAATATTTTTAGTTAAGTAAAAACTTAAATCTATAATTAAAAACTTATAGATTTCTTTTACAGAGTACTAACCCCTGGAGTACAGAATTACCAAGTAGGTAGTATCAATAATATATTAAAGAAGTAACTTATTACACCATTTAACCTGTCAGTGGTAGCTACGGCCAGCGATGTTGATGGCAGACCATTTCCATGCATACATATGTACATACACGTGTATTTACAATATATGCAATGGTCCCTAGGTAAAGTATTGAAAGTGAAAAATGGCAAATGGTTTTATTGCTCTTTTGAACTAAAAGAAATTTGCAAATTTTTACTTTCGATACTTTATAGTCAGAGTTCTATTTGACCACGATTGCGAAGCCGCAGATAAAATGTATTTTTGTAGCTTCAGCACTAAGAGGATGGGATTGGTAGAGGAAACCTAGTGCTAACAATCTCCGTTCCCCATTCAGACTTCCATTCTTCACTTTCCGGCAAATTCTTTGAAACATTACGAGTGGGATGGCTGAACTCATTGCAGCACCTGGCAACCACAACGAAGAAATGAAAATCGAACCCACAACCTGCACTTCTCCCATGAATTTAAATGTATACTATTTTAAAGATAGTTATAAAATAAAATTACTATCTACATATAATATTAAGAGCAGAGCTTCGTCAAAGAGACAATAAGACAATAAGAAAACTCAATGAAAGCTCTAAACTTGCCGCCATTGATAACTTTGAACCGGCTTGATCCGGTTAAAACTAACCGGGGCCAATTAAAACCGGCAACTTACAGACACCTTTGTTATGACACTTTGTTAATTTTGAATTCGTGATTCACATTTTTTATGTGAAACAAATGTCTTTGATGTTACAAGTGAATATTTTATTAGCTGGTACGTGTGGAACGGAGTGTGTTAACAATAGATTTACTCTCTTTACTCTGCTATATCGGAATACAGCAATAAGCTAAAAAATATTGTTTATATTACATTGTTTTATTTTTTATTATTTATTTCAATTGTCTTCCATATATGATTAATAAATCTGATATCTTAACCTAGTCGAAAACCTTGAAGAATCTTTTTGAACCTAGAGTTAATTAATGTTAAGAAATATTGTCTGTTGAGTGCTCTATGAGTTCTCATGCGATCTTAACATATCAAAATGTAAGAAACAACACAGTATTAGTTACACAAAACGAAGATTTACCGTTACATACGTAGTAAGACTGACTGCTATATAATTCATATATCTGTCATGTCAATCTCGTCGCTCCCGCGCGCCAGTGAAGGAATCCTTAATGCTACTCAAATACAATAATCTTTTTAACAAAGAGCTTTAGTTTCCTTAGCTCGATACACTAGTGGGGTTGTGTGGTGTTGCTTGATTTGTTTTCGTGTTTGATGATGAAGTGGGTGGGTAGGGTTAAAATTGTAGTGGGTACGTTTGGTTTGGAGGTGGTTTCGATCCGTATTCCGCTTCCGCTAGTCAAATATCTCGAAAATTTTGCGGGAAGTGGCAAACGGAGTGTCTTAACACTAGGTTCCATCTGCTTGCCCTGCCTGTGATAACCCGTGTGATAGCAGTTAGTCTAAATGCGTAAGATGAATGAAAATATAGCAAAAATATTGATTATTTGGATATAATATGATAGTTCCATTTTTATATACCTACCTAATTATTATTAAGCTTTTTTTTTTCTTATACAGTATAATTTTTTTTTTTATGTTTACAATTTAAATATTACTTACATACAATCAAAAATCTCTTGTGCCCTACAAGATCGATTGTAGAACATGGATGGATCTGACACTTCACGAACTTTATAGAGCAGCGCAGCGGCTTGGAAACACTTTTTGCGAAGTTAAACTTTCGTAATTTGGAATGGATCCTCCTAATAAAATATATAGTTTCATACAATAATTTTTATATTTACTCCAGATTATCGAGAAAAAATAGTGTTATTATATGTCGTTCTCCACTTTCTTAACAACATTTAGTGATATTGTGTGCTAAGTGGCGTAACCTAACGCAGTACTTTTTGAATCTAATTGTACTGGGAATCAAAGCCACAATCACTACGCTCATAGTAAGACACATTCTCACAGATTAACCATTTCATTTATTTTTAGAAAACCAAATATAGCATAAATTGATTTTCTATTTTCTGCACGATTTTATTCATTCTATTATCATAGCGATATGATTTCATTATTTTTCCGCCCACCGTATGACAGTCAAGATTTATTCCGACCAATAGAATTATATTTGACTTTAGACACACATAACTTATGTAGGATTGAACCCACGACTATTCGGTTTTATTAATAGAATTAGAATTGATATACATTTATTTTAGTTTCATGCTATTATATCGCGTATATAACAGGGATATCGACATAGCCTACAGTGTTAGTAGGCTGAAGTGATGGGTTGGTTGCATTGTCGTAGAGCCGATGACAGTTGGGTTAAACGCGCTCTGGAGGTTAGACCGCATCTCGGCAAGCGTAGGAACGTCCTCCAGCTAGGTGGGATGACGATATTCGGAAAGTGGCTGGCAACAGCTGGATGCGAAGAGCTAAAGATTCGAAATCAGCATTAAAATAGAAAATTGGGAAACTTAAGTGTTATCTAATGGAAGTGACTTTCTTTTGTGCTATCACATTTCTTTTATAATATCTTTTATAAAACAGCATGGTGGGCGCTCTCATTAGAGACTCGCACACGGAAAACAAAAGAAAAATAAATCGTACCCGAAGGAAGAAATTTCAATTTGCTCTAAGCAAATCAAACTTTTAATTTTTCTCGTTGTTTTCGTTTTCGGCCGAACGCCTCTGTTGACGCCCGTAATGAAATGCTAACGGAATTGTTGGCCGAGGAGCGTTATAATTAGGTGATATTTATTTTGGAGATTTTTTTGTGTGACTTTCTTAGATAGATTGTGATGGAGGTAGCGGGTTGAAGACGCATAGCAGGGTAGGCAAAGCACCTATTGTACTCCACTCCGTTACCTTCATTCCTCTCATGTTTCGAGACGTTGCTCGTTGAGTAGCGGTACTCAACGCCGTGAATTAATTACCTCATTACCAGAGCGAGGAAATTATAATAATTCAGGAAATGAAAATAATTGGTGAAAATAATTAAGAATTGTGTATGACGCAGTACAAGTTGTAGGTGCGGGAGGCAGCTCTGACGGTAAGTGCAGTGGGTTACATCGAAATCATTAACAGGATGTAATATAGCGTATAGCTGTTCTTGATAAATGGACTATTCAAAACAAACATTTTATTAGTGGAATCAGTAGTTTTTTTTCTTTAGTGTTATAATATTATTACTTTGTTAATTTGACAAACTGAAAAAACGTCTCGAATTTGGGAGGAAAACAGAGAATGAACTATCTTGACACAAAATTCTCTCCATCTATAAATAGAGTTAAGTAATGCATGTAGTAATATTTTTGTATATCAAGAAAATTGTAGTACATCTCAAGTCTATCCCACGGGGTTGTGCTAGATAGTTTATTTTCTTATATTATAAAGTGATGCATTGCTTCCTGATATACTTTATTTTATAATTAACTTTATTTTATTTAAGTCGTTGACGTTGGATAACGAATATTTCCATACTTGCATTGTCTCCTAATATGGTCAATATTGATAATACATTGCAATATACAAATGGAGATTATTTTTTTTAACTTTAGGCTCTATGGTCTATGGATAGATAGCGTTTTAAGGTAGTAGTAAATAGTAGTTACCAGGTCGAGCAAATCAAAATAATTCATTCCCCCAAATAGGAATAGAACTCTCGACTCGCTGCGCTAGGATGGCATAAAATATTTGAAACAATCTTAATCAATAAATTTGACAATTTTGTCTTTAGGATAAACGATTTATTGTTGACGTAAAATTATTAAAAGTTTTTTATACCTCTAGAATACTGATATATACAATATCAAATATATCAAAATACTCACATACAGACGAACTTACATAGAAACAATTTACTTTTTCAACTAATCGTTTAATAACCTTTCATTCGCATCATCGCCCGGGGCTTAAATAACTGAATATCCCCCTTTATATGCCGCCGACGCCGCTGCACCGACAGACAGACACTGTAGATATTAATTAGTTATATTATGTGTTATGGTTACCACGGGTTTCCCTGGTGTCGGATTTTTAGTAGGTATGTAGGTATAGCTTTTGAGTTTCGCCTCTCAACACGCAATATCTCTAGAAATTGGCGAAAAGAGAGAAACAGAAATGTCCTATTGGGAACGGAGTATCTTAACACTAGGTTATTTGTCTTAAACATTTATTTTTAACGTCACTAGCTTTCGAATAAAGTTTTCAAATGAATCTTTATAATATTATTATAGAAGTTATAGGTACTGATGACCGAAATAAGTAAATAACAAATAGATTTAAAAAAAATACTGTAACAAGAATGACTTGTTAATTATTGCTTATCCGATAATTTCCACCGTAAACCTCAATCACCTACCACATGGTGACCCTACAGGGCCCACACAAAGTAAACAGGTTCGCATCTATAGCGGGGGACACCGCAGTCCTTGTTTCCCAGGATTACGCCAATCCGCACGTTAACCGATTGTATCGTATAGTGATGTGCAGGGCTGCAGTTTCAATTTAACATTAGTAGGTAAATAATAATAAATACACGTAGGTACCTAGTTCTTTATGATTTGTAGAGTTGTTCTCGCTTTTTCACGCATATCAAGATGTCAAGATACTCCGGTTTCCAACCAAAACTAAGGCCCGTATTTATAAACCGATCTCAAGTATGAGATCGATCTTGAGATACCGTTTTCATTCATAGAATATATATATCTATCAATGAAAACGGCATCTGAATGTTAATCTCAGATTTGAGAGCGATTTAGAAATACGCCGCGGATTTTAACGCCTCTCTTATAAATAGATATTTGGCCTATTACATTTTAAAGCGTTATTCACAAATTTCCTTCAAGATTATAATTTTGTCAAGTCGGTCTTGTCATGTAATAAATAAGTCACTCCGCTCACTCGAGGGAATGATTTTTTCATGTTTTCGCTCTGGTAATAAAACTGTGTTGAGTTCCGCCGGTCTACGTCTCGAAAATTGGGCAGTACGTGAGGAACAGATTGTTTTAGGTTTCCTCTGCCTACCCTGCTAAATGCAGAATACAGCTTGAAGCTAAAAAAATATATCTATAATTTGTTTACTTTTATTACGTTCAAATAACACCTTCCGCCTGGACTGTGATGGTATCATCCATACTAAGGATTCATTCACCCGTATTAAGTTGATACTTTTCTGAATTGATAAAATTTAAAAGGAAAAATCCTAAATTATATATCTCAAAACATTTAATTTTATCGTAACATTTAACTCTAATGACCGGAAGCCAACCATTCAACGAAGTTTTGTTAGTGGCGTGGCAAAGCAAAAAAAAAACTTTTTAACGCAGTGACTCAAGCTACCCGCTAAGTGGATTAAACGCGCTAAATAGGATGCGAATTAAAGTGACTTATAAACTTTGTTTATACTCGTAGTGTAAACTTGCTTACTTGCTTAATGTGTTTTCCTCTTGTACACGTTTTATTTACAAGTGATCTGCGTTTTCTGGGACCATTTAGGCCTTTGTGTGGTTGTGTGGAGGTGGGAGGGGGAAAGTGGAGAATTTATTTTTTCCGTTTAGCATCTTTAAATCAAGAAAAAATCTTTCCAAAATCTTTTTACTTTCGAATTTTTTTACGTAAAATCTATTCTCTTTTCAATTTGTTACATGTTATTTTTTGCAAATTATCGATATTGATTACGTACGTCACTATCAGTTGATAGCCCAAGGCGCTGTACGCTGCTTTACTCCCTTTGTTGCCATGTATTATAGGTGCAATCCATGGTACTTGGATGGATTTTAATAATTTTTATATATTTTCTTTTACCTTAATGTATATAGCAGTGCAGGCGGAAAATTATCCTAATCTTAAAACACTCCATACTACCATTTGAAGCGCTTTAAAAAAAATACATTTTCATTGATGGAACCTACCGCTTTTATTTGCTTAATTAGATTCTAAAATCACAAAATATATACTTTTTCGTTCTTTGTAAAACGGGATACACGTTTACAGCAGTACAGGTAGAGAGAAGCTATTGTTAAACCCCTACGTTCATGACGTTCTACCTAATTTGAGACATTGCTATTTGTATGGCAAAACTCCACGCCAATATTTGTCTTGTTATCAGAACGAGGAAATGAAGATAAATCAATCGTCAAATCAGAAATGAACCCACTCCTAACGCGTTTACAAGCAGACAATACGCCGCTACGCGATGTGTACCTTTGAATGTTATTAATATAAATTATAAACATTGTCTCGAGTCGAATCTAAACCTATCGTGTTCTGTTAGGTACCTACGTTAATAGCGCCACCATAGCATACATGATTTTCATTCAAATAAAAAATACATATTACTATGATAGAGGCATAGGTTGATTATAATATTAAAAATGTGATTTTGGAAGAATGGTATTTTTTAATTTTAAACGAAAATTGGAAAGGAAAAAATAAAAATATCGATACAAATATCATGCAAGCACAGCACTAGTCCAGCCTGAAGGCAGTATTGTGCTTTCACGCTGCCTTGCCCCCTTTGTTAGCATTTTACATACAATTTATATCAACCGACGATCGAAAAAGATAGTTTTTACTGTAACAATGCAGCATGTATACAAATTTTTCTATTTTTTTCTCTCGTGTAAATAGAGGCCATCGTGGTGCAGCGGTACAGCGTCTGGCTGTAAACGAGACGGCTGTGAATGCAATTCCCATTCGAGGTAATGAGTTATTTTCGTTCCTCACTCTGATAGACAAAGTACAGCGTTAAGTACCACAACTCAACACGCCATGTCTCGGAAATTAGGCGGTGCATGAAGAATGAATGGGATTTTCTCCCGATCAGAGAAACGAATTATTTAAATTTTTCTGATTATATTTTTTCTTAAAGAACTACAGAATACAATATAACCTACGTTTTCCCGTGGGATATGTAATAGTGATTGTATCTAGATGTTTAGTATCACGATTTCACAATGTCTAATTGTATAATTAATTTAGCACGGTGCACTTTTATATGTAAATAAAGTATAATCTGATGGGTGGCCGTCTTGAAAAGTAAAACGTGTGTTAAAAGAGCGGCGTTTCGCTAATACCTCATTTGCATTTTGATTATTTGCTTAATTTTTTGCGCTCGGTGAATTTTGTAGGTATTTCCTGAAAATTCAAGTGTTTTCTTATTTTAAATGCAATTTTTTTCCAGTGCGTTGTAAGCTTTACATGTCTAGCTCATTTGACTGTGCAAGGCAGGGAAAACTTAGTAAAGTCACCTTTTTAGGGTTCTTTATATCAAAAGATAAAACGGAACCGTTATAGAATCACAGTTGGTACGCAAGTCCCGGTGGGCAGGTCCGACTTGCATTTAAACGGCATTTTTTTCTATCACGCTCTATCCCGCAAATAGCAGAGCAGTCAAAGAGTAGCTAGAGTCATGAAAATTCCATTTTTCATCTGAAACAGAGACATTTTATTTTAAGCGGTCGAAGTTAACGCCGCGTCCTGTTTTTCCAAAACAAGAGAATTAATATAAATAATTCCCCGAGAGAGATTGCAATTATCTAGATGAGCAGGGAAAAGTATTTAAATACAATCATTCCTACGAGTGAGGATTGAACCCGCAACTATCGAGTTACGTTATCCTACTACTATCCGCTATAGTATAGCACAAGTCGCCCTCGTTGTGATTTAAACTCAAGACTCATACGTTGTACTCAACAGAATTATATAACTTTTAATTTGTATTAAAAACGAATTATTAAGAAGAAACGATGACTCAACAGTCGTCGAGTGTTGTGACCGACTTCAAAAAGCAGGAAGCTCTTAATTCCACAAGCATGTATGTACAATGTCAGTACTTACGTACAGTATAAGTACTATTGTAACAATTGGTCGGAGTTGGAGCTAGAGCTACAGTTGAAAAATATAAAAATATGAGTATTTACTACTATGGTATGTTGTAATAAAAATATGTATATATTTTTGTTTTTAGTAAAATTGACAGCCCTCGAGGTCTAAGCTGAGCTTTGTATTTGTGTGAGTGTTCATATATAGTGTAGGTGTAACGTCCCTGGCTTGGGTTCTACTGCTTTTTGATGACCGACATACATCTCTTGTACTGATGGCAGCGTCACATATTTTAATTTTGTATTCAATGTATTTAAAGTAAAAGATAAAATCGGCACTTTCGCTGTAGTTACAACAATGAAAAATGCGAGTTACTGTTTTACTGACTTACAAGAACGCCAAGCTCACCTTACGCCTTCCGGACTGCCCATTAAGATACTTTCGTTCCCTGCATGTTGTTTTGCCTTATTAGAAGAGCGAAGAGATGAAAATATTAAACACTGCTATCTCCGAGTGGCAATCGATCCCACATCCTGTCATATTCTTTAATAAATAAAAAAAAATACAATTCAATTAATTAATTGCGGCGCTCAATTCCGCCACTCATTACGCAATGTATAGAAAATACGAGGGAAAGTGGAGAGCGGACAGTCCTAACACTACTACTCTAAATGCGAGATACAGCGTAAAGCTGAAAAAAATAACATACTTTGTGTTAATAGACTCGGAAAACATCTAGGTTTGTTTATTATTGATCATTTTCCGAAGTTGAATTTGTATTCACCACTATCGTTGGCGTCGCGTAGCCTTTTTTCACCATTGAATTTAGCAAACGGTTAGTTTTTAGGTTAACGATCGCCGTCTTGATTCGTGCGTCGTTAGTGTCGTTTCACTTTATTCACGTATTAACATTCAACAGTTTTGGTGTAGATTTTCACTGGATATCGTTGGTTTAAGTGGATTTGTGCACTATATCTTGTTCAGGTAGGGTAGGTAGGTCTTTATACAATCCAATTTCTGTCTCATGTTTTTATTTCGTTTAAGGTGATTGGGGAAGTGTGTTCTGCTTAGTCATCTCAAAAGTAGTTTAAGAAAGATTAAAACCGAAGTCGTCGTGGTGCAGCAATAAACGCGATGGTTTTGGGTTCAACTTCCTTCATTCATTTGAGGAATTTTTTTTTTCTCTGAAAATGAAAATCGCACACGCTGCATTACCGTATATTGCAGGATAGAGAGAGTGAATCTAGTTAAGAGCGGCCAATATTTTTTTGACTGATTTACGTGTAAAGTGGTAGAGCTCAACTATTACGTTCTATCGTGTAACCAAAGCAAGAAAATGAAATAATTCATTCCCCTGAGTGACAATCGAACCCACCGCAACCATCACAATTACGTTCAGACACAGCTTTTACCGTTACTTTGTAGGGATTTTTTCAACTTTTCTCAAGAACTTCATTAAATTAAAAAAATCGTTTCATCAATAAAAAGACATCAGAACGCATCTAAAGGACTGAATCAATTAAGTTTCTTGGCTTCTATATAATATTCCAATGTTCACGCGTCTATCGGTTTACGGAAGGTCTAGGAAACCCCTCAGCGGTCTTCAAGTGAAGGGCATTGACCGTAAATAAATTATTCATTTTGTAACCAAAATGACGATAGTAGCGAGTTCGATATCCAATTAGGAAAACGCGGTAATCTCAGAAACTACTGAGAAGGCTATAAAATATACTCTATTTTATTATATTAATAATTTCTATGTTATCCACTGTATAAATGATGCAGTTTTTTCTTACCAGATTGGGAAAAGTAAAATAAATCTTTCTCCCGAGTGGAAATCAAACCTGCGACCATCACGTTTACAATCAAACGCTGTGGTACGACGGCCTCGATAGATCGTTATATTGAACCCCCCTTATGAATTAGGTGTAGAATAGACAATTCTACAGACAGATTGATATTAATGATCACAAACAAAATTTCAACTTACTTACAGGGATTAGTGGGAATTTTTATAGTTTCCGATGTCAATTGTGAATGTACCTACGACAGATGTTGATTCATATGGCCGTTCATTTATTTATTTGGTTGACTTCAAAGAGGTTTTGTATTTGAGTACAGTTCTATAAGTTTAAGTATTAAAAATAATAAAAAAACAGCTTCACGCTGTATCCCGCACACGGAGAGTTGGCAGAGGGAACCTAATGCTAAGACACTCCGTTCCTCACTTTCCGCGGAATTTTTCGAGATATCGCGTATAGATCGAACCCACAACCGTCGCGTTCCAGTCACACCCTTGTGCCGCTAGGCCACGACGGCCAGTAGTTTGAGTATTATTTTTATTTATTTTATTCTTAAGAACAAGATCAGGCTTACCAATTGAGGCCTATGTCTAGAATTGGCAGGCCTTGAAGAGACAGGCTGATGATGATGATAACGTATAATAATTATTTGGACACGATGAGCTAAGCTGATTCTAAAATAAATAAAAGAAACCGTTTTCGCTAAAGTAAAAAATACCGGAAGTAATAAATACTTATAAATACGTACTTAATTGTCGTCACAGATCAAATGAAACAGAGGAACAATTATTCGTCTTTTCGTAAGAATTCCGACGATTTCCTAAAAACACAAGCAGTTGAAATAAACGCTTTTGTTTTGATTACGAGTGCGGTGTTGCTATAAATGAAATGGACCATTTGGTTTGACGGTTAAAGAAAACTTTGAAGATTCCTTTTTTTTGTGTATTTTTAGATACCGTGTACATGTTGTATAATGCCATTTTAACCGTAGTTTTAACTTATTTGATTGAAAATGATTGATATTACTTGATAAGTATACAGGTATTTAAGGCCAGGCTGCCTTCGTTTCACGAGTTACGACTCACGACTGTAAACGCGACGGTTGTAGGTTCGATTCCCACTCGAGGAAATGAAATCTTTTTGAGGAACTACGGTCTCTGCACACCTCTTTGATTATAATATTTAACGATTTGAACTAGTTACAACTGATATAGTAAACAATGTCTATATAACACTGCCCGGTGTGGTAGGTAGGTAATACCTAAATAAAGATTTCTAAGAATTTCTTTTACCGTTTGACTTAATATAATTTTAATGAAAATACTAACATTTTGTGTTTGTTTTTTCAGGTAAGCATCAGTTTTATTGTAAACTACGTTGTGTAAGTTAAAAAAATCTATTCTATTCTACAACTAAATATATATTATTAAGTTAAATATTATTAATATTATTTTTCATTAAATTAAATATAATGATATCTAGTTCCAATATCTATTTATATATAATGAGGTCATCGAGGCGTATTGGGATAGCGTCTGTAATCGTTGTTGTGGCTAAAACGCTATTTAAATTATTATCATTTCTCTTTTCTCATAAGACAAAGTGCGGCGTTGAGTTCCGCCACTCGATACGCAAGGGCACTGGTGTAGCGTTAAGTTGCTACAATGTCTGGTGTCTTTTGCCCACGATTTCACGATCTATTTTGTATGTTGTCACATAAATCTAGGTCAATGTAGGGTAATCCCCGTTTAGACGCCCTAATAACGGCTTATGAATAGCTACTATAATAATAACAGCGCTATTGAATCATACGTTTTCTTGGCACTTCGGCTGAATTATGAAATATATTTTCTATTACCTACCTACTCTACTTTGATCTTTATTTTGTTTGATAGAAAGGTAAAGAGCTCTCTTTCCTTCATTTTCTCTTTTTTTGGGGATAGTATTACCTGAAACCCTTGAAACCCTTTCTTCTCTGTTCTGTTATTTCATTTGTCGTGTGTACCGAAAGTTTCAATTGTGCACTGATCACCTAGCCAATGTCACGTTGTATGAAGAATACACAAAGAAGCTATAGCTTTATGTTTAGTTCTCATTTAGCAGGGTAGACGGAGGGAACCTAGTGTTACAACTCTCTGTTCCCCATTTTCCGCCCAATATATATTGCGTTAGTTATGTGGTGGAACTCAATGCTGCGCTTCGTCTTCTGGTGACCAGGACAAATTAAATCGATATTTTTCCTTCGCGCGTTCAGCGAAGCACCGTTTCACTGCGCCTTCACGGCGTTTAAAACTGAATTAGAACACGCAGTATTGCCAAACGGTACGTTATAATAATATTTCATACGTCCTAAAGGTCCCACGTATTACGTTTAACCGCATCGGTCAACTCGTCGAAACGACCAAATCCGCTTATACGTAGATACCTGCTTGCTGCCTTTGAATGCAGGGGCACTGTGGGTTTGAAATTAATTTAATGTCTATATGTCTATGTATGTATGTATGTATGTATGACACTTTAGTGGCACGGTGGGATGTGAATCAGTTGTGGGTTCGATTCCCGTGGATTTAATTGTAGGTTATTTCAACATAACGTTTAGTTAACGTATAGTTTTAAGTTGTCATATTCTTAAAGTATCTTATATATCCTGGGAAAATAGAATATTGTTTTTAATGACAATGGTCTTTATTTTATGTGTTTCTTTAGTTATATGATTTTTTTGTTTTCTTGTCTTAAATAGAAATACGTACGAGGTGTGTTCAAAAAGTAAGGTGACTTTGTATTTTTAAGAAAAAATATTTATTTATTTATCAATATTTATGTTGTCCCCTTCAAAGTAATCCCCCTCAGATACAATACACTTATGCCAACGGTTTTTCCAATCGTCAAAGCACTTCTCATAAGCACTTTTCGGTATAGCCTTGANTGTGAATCAGTTGTGGGTTCGATTTCCGTGGTTTTAATTTTAGGTTATTTCAACATAACGTTTAGTTAACGTATAGTTTTAAGTTGTCATATTCTTAAAGTATCTTATATATACTGGGAAAATATAATATTGTTTTTAATGACAATGGTCTTTATTTTATGTGTTTCTTTAGTTATATGATTTTTTTGTTTTCTTATCTTAAATAGAAATACGTATAATTGAATATCTTGTTAATTTCAACACTAAGTTCCCTCTTAACTTGCTATGCGGGAAATAGTGAGCCTAAGCTCAAAACTTTACGGCTTACATGTATGCTGTATCCTGCACACATAGCAGGGAAGGCGGATGGAGCCTGTGAACCTAGTCCGTTCCCAGTACACTCCGTTCTCAGTAAGACACTTACGTTCCCGACTTTCTCGGCTACTATTATGATGTAAATATAAACGTTTACCAAAGATATTGCTATATAATAGTATGAGTAAGTTTAAGGGCATTAAGACGGCAGCACATGTTCCCACCGTGACCGGTATTTAGGGTAAATCGGCTTAAATATCAACATATTTACACTGTATGTATGTTTACACAGAAGATCTTAGGTATTATTGCAAATACTAACTTAGATGCATATAAAGGATATAGTAGTTAAATATGATCTGACTAAATAATTGAAATTACCTCAGAGTATTCTAATTTTCCTTACGCTTTACGCTTTATCACGCACATAGCGAGATAAGTAGACTTCAATTTGTTAAGTAGTGTTAAAATACTCCGTTTCCCAAATGACCCTCCAATTTTCGAGACGTTGCATATTTAATGGTTTAGGTTTGGTGCTTTTTGTTTTGAAATAGTTTATGTCTTCGAGTGGGAATAGAACCCACAACTGTCGCGTCTACACAGGCCTTCAAATTATTTTATTTCTTAAGTAATATTACAATATTTGTAAGTAAACATACATATGTATTATATTATGTGGGTGTGATAAACGCCCAGATTTCGCCGCAACGAAGATTATGCTAAGTAGTAAACAATTTAAAGACCAAAGTTGACCCTACTGTAGCGTTTGAAATGTTAATCTCTGGAATATGTTATGACCACTATACGGTACTGGCACAGTTGTTGGCATAGTGTTTGTTGGTAATTAGTAGTGGGGGTGTTTTTGAAATAAAAAATTGAAGCAACTCTTTGACCATATAACGTATTTTAGTAGGATGTGTGGACGGATGTCTCTAAACAAATGTATCCCGAACATGTAGGCAGAAGGAACCTGGAAAGCTAGCGTTAAGGTGCTGCATTTTCATTAAGATACTTTCGTTCCCCACTCTCTCTTCCGTTACTCTTCCGTTCTCTCAAACATTTTTTCTTGTATGTGTTTAACTTAAGGTTTATGATTTTTTTTAATAATATTTAATTTTTTTCAAAGTTCATCCAAAGATGATCGAAAAGCTTTGAAAATATTTCCGATAGATTTTCCAAGTTAAATCGATTTCCAACATATTGCTCGTACATAATCCGTCAAGCAACTATGCTAGCTCCCATCGGGAGAATTTATTTTAGCGCGATAGTTTGATGAGTTTTCGTATTAATTTCTGTGGCTATTGGTTAAGTAGGTAAATTATTGATGACGGGAGTTGTAGGTTTGAATTTAAAGATATTTGTTTTTTATTATTTTGTTCTAAAGCGAGGGTAATGTTTGTTAACCCGGTCTTGTTAGCACTCAGCGTGAGCATGCGAGTTCTCGTTATTTTAATATGTACATAAAAATCCAGAGACCAGAATAATATAAGCGAATCGTGGCGCAGGAGTACAGTGAGACTGTATAAGCTACTGGTTGTGGGTTCGATCTCCACTCGAGGAAATTAATTATATCCATCTGGTGTCCAGGCAAACCCAGGCGTTGAATTCCGCCACTGAACAAGCAATGCCTCCAAAATTCGGCGGAAAGTGGGGAAAGGAGTGTCTTAACAATAGGTTCCCTCTGCGTACCCTGCTGTGTGTGGGATACAGTGTGGCGATGTATATACGTATTATTAAAATAAAAAAAAACATATGACTGACAAAGGAACAGCCACGCACTATAGCCAGTCTTACACCAGAAATCTTATCGCAAATTCATAAAATATTCAAATTCAATTAAATTAGATACCGTTATAATCTCCGTTAGCAAACGTTTGTTTTGAGGGCGTTTTTTCTTCTTAGATCTTCCAATGAGATGAGATGTAAAATTAAGTAACTGCCTCTAGCGTAGACAGTACGGTGGTCTTAAGAAAATGTGTATTAATAATGTTAATCTTAATTTCTTCATTGCCTCCAGCTTTATTATATCTGTGGATATAAATGTTTTTTTTCTATCGTAGGACGTAGTGTTAAGATACTCCATTGCTCACTTTCCGCCCAGTTTCGGAGATATTGCCTGATGAATGGCGGAACACAACGCTGTTACAAACTTTGCTGTTGCAAACTTTGTAATTTTACCAGTGCGAGGAAATGAGAACATTTTATTCTCCCTAGTGCAAATCTAATCTATTGCAGAGATGACATGTACATCTAAGTAACGGCCCCATCCTCCATGCGCCGCCCAATAAATCTGCTATTAGGCTATGCTTGGGGAACGGAGCGTCTTAGGACCAGGTTCCCTCTGCCCACCCTGCTATACGAGGTACACGGCGTGCAGCTACAAAGAAGCTACAAAGAAGTGTACTGAACCTGCAACCACAGCAAGAACCGTGACAATTGAAAACTACTCAACTTCACTAACAAATTGACCCAGTTAGCTTCTCTATACATACACACCTCTCTATATAGATAGTGTGAAACGTCAATAAATAATGGTGTGTAGAGTTGTATAACTCAATATCGATACAAGCGGTAATGATACAACTTGATACAAGTTCTTTTTTTTTGTGGTGGTATAAGATTCGATTTTTTTTGTGTGTGAAAGAATCACAGAGCAAGAAATATTCAATGATATTGCGTAGGTTTTTACTAAGAATGTTTCTTTGTGTGTACGGGCGTAGTGCATGATTTAAAAATTATTCTAATATATTTGCTGTAACCTGCACATATCAGAGTAGGTACAGAGGACTTGAGTGGTGGAGCTCAACGCCGCGCTTTGTCTTGATACCAGACGGAGAGAATGAAAATAATTACTTTTCTTAGAGTGCTGCGACATATCGTAATATTGCTATTATTATATAAACTTGTCTAACACTGTGTTCTCTTTCTTTCCTGCAAGTAGTCTTTTGATTTTAAAAATAAGTAATATACCTACTTACATAGCATTACTGTCGTAATTTACGATGATTCCAAATAATGCGTAAAGTAGACCAGTAAGCTCCGGTACGTTAAAATTTTTATACGTTTTCTAAAAAGTATTTGTAAGTGAATTTAAAACAATTACTCGATTTTTATTCCTATTACTAGATTTTTAATCCAATCTCTAGATTTTTAGTTCAATCGCAAAACTTTTAGTCCAAACACTAGACTTTTAGCGTCTCTTGTATTTATCAATTTATGCAAGAAAATTTTGCAATGCTATTTCGACCTACTTCTTGTTGTGTTCGATTTTCTTGAAAATTTGCACACGTGTTCACATCCGATAACAATACAATATTTTTATTGCATTACGTTCTTGCCAGGAGGACCAGGGTAACAAGAAAACTAACTTTTAAGCGTGTTCTTCACATTTTTAAAGCACTTTGTGATGATAAAGAACTATTTAGTATTATTACATGGATTCCTCGAGCTGAATCAGGGCAAAGCTTAACAGGATGAGCAGCTCAGAGCAATACCTGGGATTTACGACTACGATACGACCGATCCCCTCCACTGTCCGAGATTATTCCTATCGACACCAAATTCGAAATGATTATGCCAATACCGCCGTTGAAGTACATTTTGAAAAAAACTGGTGATAATTTTTGATGTTCGTTCTTATATAAATTTAACGTTCACATACAATATTCAAATACTCACATATTGTATATATAATATACATATGTATATTAGGTACATAAGGCAAGTTGAGTGTTCTGTTAGTCGATTCTCTGTAGGATCCCAAAGGGAAACATGGTAATAGCAAACAGGAAAGATAAATAAAAAGGTATAATTGAAGTAACTGGCTATACATTTGAATGAATTTACTTCATACATATGTATGTATGTATGTGTATGTTAGAAACGATCGTTCCGTTCCTAATATTAAGTTGTATATCAAAAGAAACTTATTTATTCTATTTGGATTGGTTTCTTCATGTTTTTTTGTAAGAGATGTTTTCAAATGTATGTCGTTTTGCTGTTTTTTATATTAAAAGTGAAGATAATTTAATGATGAGTGACCTCGTTCTCTAATTTTTGTCTATCATGAGACCTTGCATCATAAGAGTAATTGACAGTTTTAAAAAATATTATAAACATATCTGAAAAAAAAAGTTTTACTAATTTTGCAAACGCTAAATTACTATTTGTACGCGGCTTGATGCGTTATTTTTTATATGTTTTGTACAAATTCCATCGTTAGTGTGGAATAACACATTTAACTTTTTAAATTTATTGGTTAAATATCGATAAGCTTTTTTCCCGTCACTACAGAGTCACGTATCGTGCCCCCGGAAAGTACAATTTATATGTTGTCAACATTTTTTCTCCACTTTCCATTTCTAATTCGAAACTTTTAGAAAAGTTTTGGCGCACAAATGTTATTTATTATTGTTATTTTAATAGGACGTAGGAAACTCCATATGTTTGGTTATTTTTCAGGGTTCCCTCGCTTATCGCGTGAATCGGGCTGTTATAACTTTATTGTTATTCGATTACTTTGCTTAATGCTGTATCCCGGACATAACAGGGCAGGCAGAATGAACCTAGTGTCCTACACTCCGCGCCGAATAAATAAAAAATAAATATAAAAAAAAATCTATGACGTATCCAGCGCTGCGCCTTTTCCATGTATCAGAGCGAAAAAATGAAATATACTATGATTAGAGAATAGTTACGTTACTATGATTTGCTTCTTAAAAACGAATACACATGTAAATTTACTAAATATGGCTGAAAATGAAAATCTTTTAAAATATATAAAACATTGTATTTACAAATCAAGCCTTTTCATTTTAAAAGCTTTTATTTTATATTTTTAATAGGTGGGTTTTGCAAACATTTTTAAATTACTATTTTATTGTGGTGGTCATTTGGATTAACAACAATATTGATTACCTATATGTAACTTATTTGTTATCAGAGCTGGAGTCGTTATCCAAATTTCAGCTAAACCAGGCATTGATAAGTGTGTCAAATAGAGCTTGCAAGATTTCACATAGGTACACATACTAACATGGCAAGTCAAAGAAAACTTGTTGCAAAAGTAAACGATAATCATGCAATTAAGGAGACTACGGAACCAATTGACGCGTACAATATGCGTTGCCATAACAACGTGTATGCCACTTTATACAAGTGTATATTGTCAAACATGTTGTATTGTGAGTGATAAATAAAATAAGTATATTTATTTCATTTTTTTTTTATATTATAAATTAAATGTGAAAATTATTAGCATTTCATTCTTCTCCGTCATCAGTCTTCTCCGTCTGCACAATTTTAAATACAAATGCCTTATTTTTTTAGTCATCAAGTATATAATTAGAAAAAAAATCAACCCCCCCATCATCATTCATCCTATGTACTTATAATGTTCAGGTGCTTCTTAGGTGCGTTACAGTCGCGATGTATATCCATTTAATATCATAAGAGTCCTCGCGACCCCTCGTTTCCTACGGGCAAGGGTTCATATGGAATCCTAGTTGATTTACTTAACTAGCTTTGCCTTGTGGCTATGCTTGTTATGGCATGGTATTGTGATCAAGGTTCAATTCTTGCCTCGGGGCATTTATTTAATATATATACTTAGTTATTTTATATGTTGAGACCGCCGTGGCGTAGATTATGTCTATGAATGCTGAATTTTGGGTTCGATTCTTACTCGGTGGTATTAATTATTTTCATTATCACTGGTAACGAGGCAAAGTGCAGCTTTAAGTTCCGCCAGTCAATGTCTTGACATGTTAGGGGTGTGTGTGGGGAACATTGAATGATGATGCTAACGGCATGAATCCATGACCACTACAAAATCAAAACTTGCTACCACCGTTTCACACAACAAGTAAGCAATATGTCTCCATATGTCTCGGATCCCTAACTAAAACTTCATCAAAACCATACAATAACTTTATTATAACTGATTTATACGGATTATACAGCGGCGTATGTAAAACACGTTTTAAGTTAGTTAGTAAGTTAGTTAGTAATAAAACAATTTGCAAGGTCCAAATCTCGTGTGTCCCCAACCCATATCACTTACAGTGGTGATCGGATTATACATATATATACATTATACATATATTATATATGTATTGCATTATTAATTTTATTATAGTACGGCGTTGAGTTCCGCCGATCGGAAACTTACCAATAGCTATATATAATATTTTCTCTNGCGTTGCCATAACAACGTGTATGTCACTTTATACAAGTGTATATTGTCAAACATATATATATTGTGAGTGATAAATAAAATAAGTATATATTATTTCATATTTTTTTTATATTATAAATTAAATGTGAAAATTATTAGCATTTCATTCTTCTCCGTCATCAGTCTTCTCCGTCTGCACAATTTTAAATACAAATGCCTTATTTTTTTAGTCATCAAGTATATAATTAGAAAAAAAATCAACCCCCCCATCATCATTTATCCCATGTACTTATAATGTTCAGGTGCTTCTTAGGTGCGTTACAGTCGCGATGTATATCCATTTAATATCACAAGAGTCCTCGCGACCCCTCGTTTCCTACGGGCAAGGGTTCATATGGAATCCTAGTTGATTTTAACGAATGAAAGTTAACCGCCACCAATTGTATCATACTATTAGTTTTTGTTAAAAAAAAAAGGTTGCCTGTAAGAAATCACTTACAGTGATAAGGCCGCCTATGCACTGTATCTAAATTAGAAATTTAATTGTATCTTCTTTGTGCAATAAAGTGTTTTTGATTGATTGATTGACTGATTGATTTACTTAACTAGCTTTGCCTTGTGGCTATGCTTGTTATGGCATGGTATTGTGATCAAGGTTCAATTCTTACCTCGGGGCATTTATTTAATATATGTAGTTATTTTATATGTTGAGACCGCTGTGGCGTAGATTATGTCTATGGATGCTGAATTTTGGGTTCGATTCTTACTCGGTGGTATTAATTATTTTCATTACAACTGGTAGGAAACGGCATGAATCCATGACCACTACAAAATCAAACTTGCTACCATCTTTCCATACAAGAAGTAAGCAATATGTCTTCATATGTCTCGAATCCCTAACTAAAACTTCATCAAAACCATACAATAACTTTATTATAACTGATTTATACGGATTATACAGCGGCGTATGTAAAACACGTTTTAAGTTAGTTAGTAAGTTAGTTAGTAATAAAACAATTTGCAAGGTCCAAATCTCGTGTGTCCCCAACCCATATCACTTACAGTGGTGATCGGATTATACATATATATACATTATACATATATTATATATGTATTGCATTATTAATTTTATTATAGTACGGCGTTGAGTTCCGCCGATCGGAAACTTACCAATAGCTATATATAATATTTTCTCTGGCTAACCTGTAATATACGGCATACAGCGTAAAGCCTAAATAATAATAATACAATAATGACTTAACAAAAATAAAATATTAATCTTTTATGTAACAAAAGAAGTCATTTTCAAAATAGCAGGCAGGTATTTAAGTCGGCGAAACAATTTATAATACAAATCCCTCGTGCCAAGAATTAGCGTATCACTTACAGTGGCCATCAAGATGTTATTTGCATGTATAATTATTTAAGGGCGTCCCTAAGTCGTGGAAATATACGGGCCCGTTTTCGGAATTTGAACGCTTCGTCTTTTTAGCTTTACGCGGTATCCCCTATATAGCAAGGTAGAATGAGGGAACCTAGTGTTAATACACTCCCGTTTCCCACACAACGTCCAATTTTTGCGCGTTGAGTGATGAAACTATTTCATTCCGCTGAACCATACTTACAAGCAACGAGTTTGCATACGTTTCTGCACCACAATTCACAACCAAAAATGCAACATATAATGTAAATTAATCTTTCTTAAGATTGTTAAATATGTTCTATTTAATAAACTCCAAAACAAAAAAATAACCCCCAAAATTTAGGTATATTTTAGCATATCGAAAGGGTCAATTTAAATTAGTTAGCTTAGAAGTTACAAAGGACAGTAACTTAGTAGTCCCCAAGGCCTTGTATCATTTGAAACGATTAATCACAGTTATTGATATTTAAATACATTTAAGAGTATGTATTTCTATCAGACTTCTGTTGGCTTTTCTGTTGACTTGTTATGATATACGTTAAATTAATAAAAAATTGTATTAGACGCCGTTTTGCTTTACAAAATGTTTTAAAATAGAATAATAGTCTAATAACAAGGCAAAGCGCGGCGTTGAACAACACCGCTGCCAATCAACGTGCCTCAAAAATTAGCCGGGAAAGTGTGGAACAGAGTGTCTTAATATTAGGTTCCCTCTGCCTACCCTGTCATATGCGGCATACAGCGTGAAGCTAATAAAAATCTTTAAGTCTACGCAAAGTTGCGGGCGACGACTAGTCGTTTTATAAACTAAGTACTTTAAAGACATACATACGTACATATGTCGTCTATAAATTTCATTGTTTTTCAAAACAATAATAGCACATATCATTGTCACTGGAAAGTTCATCTCGAGAGACTATAATTAATGCTGCCAACATTAAACATAACAAGTTATAGTTTTTCATTTGTGACTGGACTTTAGATATGTATATTCCTTTTATTCCATTAAATATTATTTCATCATTTCTTTATTTATTATGACTACTTTAAATTGGAGTGCAGAAGTTTTTAACTCTCAATTTGTAATATTTTTTTAAAGTTCCGTATGCTTATAGGATCACTTTGTTGTCAATCTGTCTGTCTGTTCTTCCGCCCGCCCTTCCGTCCGTCTGTCTAATCGATTTTTTATTTGGGTTAGTTTCGGCTATTTAATTAATAATTTAATTGTGACTTTAGATTTAAGGCGAGACTAAGCCTTGTCGATTAATTAACTTTTCAATATAAAATACTTTAATTGTTATATAAACAGCAATATGCGAAACATTTTTGTTTGAAATCTTGTATTATTTATTATAAATAAAAAAATATCAACAATGTTACCGTAAAGAGTTGAGAGAGATACATTATATCTGCGTGTTTATCTGTGTACGTTATACGTTGTATCTAATAAACAATTGGATTATTCTTTCTTTTTTCACAAACAGTATTTTTGTTTGTTTTTTTTTTCTTTTCAATATTTATTAATTATGCTTTAAACATTTGACACCATGGCAGCGGCACAGGATTAGGTCGTATTGGTTGTGGGTTCGATTCCTACTCGGAGGAATGAATTTCTTCACTTTAGTTAGAATATAATCACGGCGTTGAATTTTGCTACGCAACACGCAATCGCACGGAAAGTGGAGAAAGGAGTGTCTTAACATTACTTTCTTTATTCCTTCTTCCTAATCTGTTAATGGGGGGGTTAGCGTGAAGCTATAAAAAAATAAGCATTTGAATACGTAGCGTAACGATGATTAATTGAATGGAAAATAGAGTGATACGACTCCACGATACATCCACAGATTCCACAAGGGATTAAATATGACTAAGTATTCACTATGCGTTTACGATCCAAATAATAACGTGTATATTGCGTAACTAAAGTTCTTCCGGTTCGAGTGTCTCCCCAGAGTTTCGGTAAGACGATCTCTGAAATATCTGAAATACTAATATGATGTGATACTCCTTTTGTGGGGCTAGACGTTTTGTGGTTAGCGGGTTCTGTTCCCGGTTAGGGTAATTGTTCGATGCTGAGTTCGCAATGTCTTTATGGTAAAAAAATTATATGGTAAAAAGATAGGGATTGATGTTATGGATTTAGGTATATTTTAGCATATCGAAAGGGTATTCACTATGCGTTTACGGTCCAAATAATAAGATGTTATGCTGTTGGATTTTGTAAGAAATAAAAAGAAATGTGTATGTATATTAAGGTACTTTTACTAAAATAATGTGTATGTAATACATCCTTATGTGCAGACTATTAGTGGAAACTTAATTGAATTCCATAGTGTAAAAGATAAGGACACATCCATGGAAAACAATTTCGTAGCCATCATCGAATGTTGATCTATCAATTAAATAAAAACCCACTGCACCCAAAGGTATATTTTCTTAAACACATAAGTGTACACTGTCTATATTCCCACAATAAAACAACAATGATATACGTATATTTCCTTGCGCCATGCGATGTATCGTACGGTAGCTTATAATAGCCTCTCAAATATTCCTCACGATGTTGTTTAGTACGAGATTGTAGGGTTGGCGATTTTATAGCTTTGGTATAGCTTAGTATATGTGGATAGTTGCAGGTGAGATTTGGATGGTAGTGGATACGTTTCCTTTGGTATTTTGCTCTGCTCTGCTGTGCTAACGGGACTGACTGTTTGAAATTTGGCGTGTATGTAGGTTAGGGAGTTTAGGGGAGTGCTAAGAGTAAGACTCAAAATTACAGGCTACGCCTAAGAAATATATAATAATTAAAATAATATGTATATATTTGAATTGACTTGAAATTGAGGCAGTCGTAGCGCAGGGGCACAAAGGTGTAACTGTAACGCGACAGTCGTGGGCTCGATGTCCAATCGAGGGATGAATAAAAGATGGATAAATTATTATTTGGACCGTTAATTTTGAAAGTGGTGTAAGTCCATTTTTGAGAAAAATGAGCTATCACGTAATTCATGCCTAATTTAATGTATTTTTTTTATATATAACTAGTCCGTGTTTAATTTCTCAAAAAAAACCCATGTTTTGAACAACTTAAAATCGGTCGGTAAATGAAATTGCATAATCATCGACATACTAACCTTTAATTTTCTCGAAACAAAAGAAAATGGACTTACACCACTCTCAAAATAAACGGTCCATTTATTAATATTTTCATTTGTTCGCTCTAGCACCAAGGCCCGGTGTTGAGTTCCGTCAATACACATGCAATGCCGAATTCGGCAAAAAGTGGAGAACTGAGTGTTTTAACAATGGGTTCCCTCTGCCTATCCTGCTGTTTGCGGGATACAGCGTGAAGCTGATTAGTAAATGCCACTTATAGTGTCTCGAGACTTGTTTTCCCTAACATAACAAGGTATGCAATCCTATATGCTTATTTATACATAATTTTAGTTCAAACTAATGAAGCTTATCAAGTTGGAAGCTTTTAAATTTCTTATAAGCTTACCCCCAGAAGTTTAGTTAATTGTTGGTAACAAAGCGAACATTGTTTCAGTGTGTTGCACAACTATTTTTACCCAGCTATAGTGTAGTAGTATGATGTAGTGTTATAATATATTGGATAAGTATATTATATTTTTGATTTTTTCTCGCTGTATCCCGCAAATAGCAGAGGGAACCCATTGTTAAAACACTCCGTTGTCACGCACGGCCCAATTGAGATGTTGAGTATTGTGTGTCGGAACGAACGCCGCGATTTATTTCTATACCAGAACAAGGTAATGAAAATATTTTTTTACATCGAGTGGGAATCGAACCACCAATAGTGGAGTTTAAACTCAGGCACTGTGCTGCTGCGCCACGATGATGTTATTTTAAATGATATTATGATATGATTGATATCTTCTTATAGTTTAGCTATAGCTTGCCGTCTTTAACAAAGCGTGTCGAGATATGCAAATAAGTATGGTACCCGTAACCACTGGTATAAGTTTCATTGAAGAAATTGAATACATTGGCGATAACTTTTAGTGTTGTTTTATTACATAGACCTCTGTTCTCTCCTTTTCGTTCAATTTTCCAGACGTTGCGAATATATTGGTGAAACTCTATGCTGCGGTGTGTGTAAATAAATAATTCCCTTGAGTGGGAAGCAAACCCACAACGTCGCGCTTGAGGCCACAAGCTTACTGAATGCCTCAAAGAAAAATATTTAATAAAATAAATTACACATGAAGTCGGTCGCGGCGCAGGGGCACAAGCGCGCAACTATAAACGCAACTGGTTGTGGGTTCGATCCCCACTCGAGGATATTAAATATTTGTTTATATTCTCATATCTTCGCTTTGGTGTCACGACAAAGCGCTGATATGAGTTCCGCCACTCAAAAAGCTATACCTCCAGATTTCGGCGGTCTTAGGACTAGGTTTCCTCTGCCTATCCCGTCTTGTGCGGGATAATATATAGCAGCTTCACGCTCTTTCCCGCATAGAAAAGTAGTTATACAGTTAAGGTACCTACTCGTAGACAGCACTTTATGGTCAAGATTCTCCGCTTTCCGTCCGAACTTAAGACGTTGCATGTTAAGTGGCGCAACTAAACGCCGTCATACATATATCGATAGCGTCACAATTGCGTCAAATTTCGATCGCAACCAAAGATTGATTTCTAACTGTCTCCGCGGCGAGGCAAGGGCGATTGCTGTGTACCGTGTATGCAAATAGCTCGGTGCCTGTCGGTGATCTCCCTGTTGACTATCGATATACTCGTATGACAATATAAATGTATATTTTGTACTAATATTATGAAGCTGAAGAGTTAGTTTGGTTGATCGCGCTAATCTCAGGAACTACTGCGATTTTTTTTGCATTGGATACCTAGTCCATTTATCGAGGAAGCGTTTAAGCGATATTACATTACTTTTAATCCTTTCTATGTATTGTATTTGCAGAAAGAAGTCGGAGATACTTTTTTTACACTTCTAAATATGGTTCATACATAACATTTTGGTATTAAACTTCATCATGGGGGCTATTAGAAAACAATAATGCAAAATACTTTCCTCTAGGTTCTTTTCTGCCTTCTTTTATTTTTCCGCCCCCGGTCGCGTTATTTGGAGTCAGATCTGCTTACTTTTTGGCGTCGAGAAGTACGATCCTAGGTTGTTTTTAAGTAACTCGCGATGTTAGACCATGTCGAAGGCGGATGACCTCGGCTCCTTTTCGGCTTTAGTATAAAGGCTTAGCTCTACTTTAAAGCTTTATCAGCCTATTCTTTTACCTATGTAATAAAACGCAAGTCTCTAGAATTTGGCGGAAAGTGTGGAACAGAAGTATCTTAATAGGAACGTAGTGTCTAAACCTAGTGTTCCCAGGTTACCTCTGCCTACCCCGCTGTGAAGCTAAGGAATATGAATTTTAGTAAGTAATAATAATTTTCAAAATTATTCACGCCAAAAGGAAATGAATATTAGAAATGAGACATAAAGCGATACTCAAATTTAATACATTGTATAGGGTGTAGTGCCATATTTCATTCGTAACCATATTTACAATAAACATTAATGTACGTACGTCATTCGATTTGTCGGTTTTTAATGCTTAGGGGTTGATTTTGTCACCCCTTTTTGAATATTAACGTGGGATATGAGAAAACGAAACTATCGTGGTGCAGTAGTGACTATAAATGCGAGGGTTGTAGGTTCGATATCCACGAGGGAAATTAATTATACAATATTTCCATTTACTGAAACTGGTCACAATATTAACCTTGACCGCAGCGTTGAGTTCTGCCGATCACCATCAATGACGCGAAAATTACGGCTGGAAATACTTAACAAATTGTCTTAACACTAGGTTCCCCCTGCCTAACATGCTATATACGGAATACAGCGAGAGGGCAAAAAGAAAATATGAGAAAGGAAAATTTGGTGTTATTCTTTTGTACTGTAGCTTTATTTTTCTTGCCGAGATTGCCGAAGAAGATTGTTTCCAATCTTTTTATTCATTTCTCCAGTCCAGATATCGAGATAAAGCGGTGAGTATGTTAAGATACTCCGTTCTTCAATTTCCGCTAAATTTAGAGATTTGCCGTGTTTAATGGCGGAACTTAACGTCGCGAACATACGTCGTAAACGAGAGCAAGAACAAAAAATATAGTTTTTTATATTTTAATTACCATTTATTTTATACTTTTATAAATAATAAAATTATTATATCTACATTTACATATTTATAATCTAATATTATAGAGTGTGTTTGTATGAATGCGCTTATCTCAAGAGCTATTGGTTTGAATTGAAAACATATTTATATGTTGGTTATTCAATTAATATAGAGGCTATATAAAAATCATGTTAATCGTTTGTAAATAACCCACTGTACCTGCGGGTACAGGTACCTTACGGGGGAGCCGCGGGTAAAACCTAGTAGCTATCTGCGCACATAGCGGGGTAGACAGACGAAACCTGGGAACCTACTGTTATACCACTCTGTTCCCAATAAGACATTTCCGTTCTTCCTTTTTTTTTTCATTTCCTCGAGTGAGAACCGAACCGATAACCTGTTGCGTTTACAGTTACACGTTTATACCTCTGCGCCACGACTGGTCTCATAATAATTATATATATGTGTTTATAATTTTTGTAATATCAATCTATCCGTCCATGCGTCACACAGTCATTATTGGGATGCAATCAAATAATACATTCATATATCATCGTCCCTAACCTAACGTTTCGGATTACAACAATTTTGGTAATAGTGATGTTGATACGGTTAGTCGATAAGCTTGTATCTACATATGTGCTATATACCACATATATGTAGGCCAGTCATGGCGCAGAGACACAAGCGTGTGAGGTTAACGCGACAGGTCGTGGATTTGATTCCCATTCGAGGACTTGAAGGGCTTTCCGGCTATGCCGAAAGAAGAACGAGTTGCTTATAAATAATATTAAATCTTGAAATAACAATGTATAATACTAGACCTTTTTTGCAGAATTTCTATGTCTGTAATAAATGCCAGGTAAAAGAGGCATACTTTCGGTTCTAAACCTAATCTCTTAGAAATAGATACACTTGACGCGTCCTATTATATTTTTATCTGTAATGGAGTATTGTAGCAACATTTTTTTGTGAGCTATAGAATATAATTAAAAAATATTAAAGAATAAATATATAATTTTAAATAATATGTTTGGAAAAATATATTTATCTTTTTCTTAACTGAAGCAGTGCTACTTCAATTCATTTAACTTTCTTATCATAATTTTCTTATTCTGGTTTGATTACGAAAGCACAGCGTTGAGTTTCGCCGCCCAACACTAATGTTTAGAATATTTAACAGAAATTAAGGAACGGTATTGTTTGACATATGGTTAAAATGCATATCCTGCTGTGCGGACAAAAGCGTGAGGCTCTTTTATTTTATTTCAAGTTTTAAATTTAACTTGAATTATTTACATTGTTTAGCATTATCTATGCCCGTTTACAATAAGCAAAATGACTTGAAAGAAAAACAGTATCTTTTAATTATAAGTTCACATTGCATCCTTTAAATGGTTATATGGACGTTACAACGTCTTTTGTGCTATTCCTTATACTTTTTTACATAAATGGAAATAGAATTCGTTACCTTTGTCTTCATAAGGTGTGCATAGCAGTGTATGATAATTTGTCATGTGGATATTTTTTTTAGTTTTCTACTTTTTTACCACTTAACTGTGTAGGAATACGGTAGGTACATAATCATCAATAAAATGCTATGTAGAGTATTGTTATGATTAAATGTTATTTATATTATACAGATTTAAGAAATTGTATATTATCCAACCAATTCTAGTTATTGTGTGTTGAGTGGCGGAACTTAACGCCGCTCTTTGTCTTGTTACCAAATCAAACTTATGAAAATATTTATTTCCCACGAAGTGAAATCGGGCCCTCAACAATCACGCTTACTGTCAGATGCTGTCTTAGTTTGTTATATAATTATATTTAAAATACATAAATGTTGTCTTGTCTTTCAATATTAGAAATATAATTTCATCGACGTTACTCTGTCAACTATGCGGCACTAGTGCAACCTCGCATTTTAATAGGCGTTTTGTTTACAATGCTAACTGAAGGGGAATAACATCTGTCCGGTACGAACGGACTTAAATAGCCCGCACTGAAAATCGAACCTTATCTCACAGTCATAGACCTTATATTCTACTAACTTGGACCATTTAACTTGGTGTTATAATGTACTGAGCGCCCATTCTTTGAAGTTCTTATTGCTATAATATTAAAGTTGAGTTTGGCGTGATTTTTACAAAGTGTTATACGTTATAAGCTCGGTGTTTATGAGAACAAGATCAATAACTCAGATTGGGTTGTTGCGTATCTTTCTTTCGGTTCATTTCTTGTTTTTTTTTTACGTGTATCGTTCGTAATATAATGATAGATTTTTGTCTGTTGCACTGACTGGGGTTTTTTTTTGTTTCTTTTGTGTGTGTTTTTCGCAATGTACAGGTGTATTTTACTTATTTTATGTATATGCCTACGTTAGGAAGCCAATTTTTTGAATCATGGGACCCTGTCTATTAAGAATTAGTTTTTTAACCTTGAATATTTCTTTCCACGGAAAAAGAATGGAGAAAAAGAACGGACTGTTTCGATTACTTTCTATTTGAACATTTTAAATGAGTAAAAATTCAGTTTCACGCCTTTTCTCCCTTAGCAGAGTAAGCAGAGGGAACCTAATGTTAACACGCTCCATTCCCTACGTAAATGAGTAAAGAAAAAACTATAACAAATATTACACATTACACATTGAAAGGTCTATAAGCTCTCATCACCTGTCTATAAGTTTTTGTGTTTTTATTAACGTTACATAGAAAATAATACCCACATTGTAATTATAAAAGTTAATATGGAATGAAATGTATGCGAAAATACATGTTTTTTATAGTTTGTATGATTGTATGTATGTACAAATGTCATGGGTGACTAATGTTTCGATTTTCTCGTACTATTATATGTACGTCCATATTTATGGTGTTCCCATGGTTTTTTTTATTGTAACCTTAGAGTTTAGCCTTTTACATGGGAAATTGTTCTATCTTCCAATTTTAGCAATGGAACAATTGAAAGCATTTTTTTTGTGTAAATTCATTTTCTGGCCCCAGTAACAAGATTTAAATTTTAGTGGCTTTGAATTCCGCCACTCAACACGCACGGGGAACGGACTCTTAAGATTAGGTTGCGGGATACAGCGTAATCGAATGAACGGCTTCTTTCTTTTTGATAACTACCCATTTAACAATGTAAGATTTGACTGCACCAAATCCTAGAAATGGACCGTTTATTTTGAAAGTGGTGTAAGTCCATTTTTGAGAAAAATGAGCTATCACGTAATTCATGCTTAATTTTATGTAATTTTTTTATATATAACTAGTCCGTGTTTAATTTCTCAAAAAAAACCCATGTTTTGAACCACTTAAAATCGGTCGGTAAATGAAATTGCAAAATCATCGACATACTAACCTTTAATTTTTTCGAAACAAAAGAAAATGGACTTACACCACTCTCAAAATAAACGGTCCAAATGTCTTAAAATGGCCAAAAAGAAATCAAATCTACGACCACCGTCATAACATTCAATGTCAATAACACCCCATCGTGTCGTAAAGCAGAAAACCGATTTTTTATACCACCCGTCAAGTGGCTCTCAGCACGAGGGAAGTTGGATTGTTGCCAACCCTACCTGTAACCCTGCCTGTTATACCTAACTAGTGGACCCGGACGCGGCTACGCCTGCTTCAACTATAAGAATATTTATTAAATATATTCATTAAATTATTTTCAATTTTCAATAGAATTAGTAAGAAAATATAAGTTTAATAATCAAAAAGAATAATAAGTAGATACACATTATTAGAAAAAAATATCTGAGTTATTGAAATGAACCAACAAAAGGATTAAAAGTAACTAAAGGATAGATATTCTTAATATTAGAAAAAGTACCTAAAGTTTTCCGTGCGTGCGTACATAAATATCGACTCTACGAAATAACTAAACATTTCTCTCTATTAAGTAGGATAATTTTAGCGGGCAATATCAAATAAAATAAGAAGAGAACCAAAGTGTAGCTTAAATTAATTATAAACAGCAAATAATTACATAAACATTTACAATAGTTCGAAAATGTATGAAAATTTATAAAACCGTCAACGTCATCTGCCCGTTNGCTCGCTAAGACGGGAATTTGCAATATTCGACTTCTAAGGGGTTGTTTTTGGAGTTGAAAGTTTGTATGAAACTTCGTTACTACAAATGCTAGGAGTTTCAAATTTTGCATGGACGTCACTTATAGGACGTAGATATTCATAGAGACAGAAATTAATAATAAAGTAGTTCACACAGGCGAAGCCGCGCGCGGGCCGCTAGTAACCTATATAGGCCTATTAACTCTCACTGTACTAATGAGCTAGTACACACAAAATTATATATTTGGTATATATTCAATACAATTTTGTTTTTGTCTTACAAAATTTTATTATAAGCGTTTCAACCCCTATTTTACTCCCTTAATGAATTTCGAAGTATGGCGACAGCGTCGTGGTGTATAACTGACATCCCCTTACTTTGTAGATATTTTTATTTTCTAGTTTTTTATATATATATTTATATATATTTTTGTATATAGTTTTACGCTATTAGATACAATAAAATCCTTTTTAGGATTCGAATCCATAGCTTTTAATGATTTAAGTTCGTCAAAACTGTGCCACAGAGGAGTTTACACTTAGGTATAGAATAATTAAATTTAAATTAACCTACTAAGCATGAGATATTTTTATACGATTGCCATCTGACCTAACGGGGTCGTTAGGGGTAAATATAATATAAAAGGGGTTGATTTAGAAAAATACAGTTTTAATTACAATATAAGACCTTTTGCTAATCTATAGTTATATTATAAAGCTGAATTGTTTCTTTCGTTGAACGCACTATTAATAGAAACTTTTTTTAGTTTCACGCTATATCCCGGACTTTGCAAGGTATACAGATGGAACCTAGTGCTAAGAGTTAACACTAGATTCTCTCTCCCTACCGTGACATTTCTTCGTAGGGCAGACATTCCGTCGAAGGGCAGGAGTTTTTGACTGTAAAAGTGGTGATTGCGGATTCCACACTGACTTGGGTAAATTATATTTAAATTATTTTCATTTTCCCTCTGGAAAGATAAGGAAAATTAGGCGGGGCGAAAATGGGGTGGACAGTAGGGACTACGTTGTCTCTGCCTATCCCGCTATGCGGGAAAAAGCGTGAAACTGTTTGTGAGATCTAAAATTGGCTAAGTGACCTTTCATCGTATGTATACTCGTATATGTATATATACATATGCCCAAGCTTTAAAGGATTAAGCTGAAATTAAACATGCAGATATATTCTGACGTAGTCGTCCGTTTAGGAAGGCTTTTTTTATTTTATATCTAAAAAGTAGAAAATAGCTATTTGAAATTTAGAATAATCTAAATTTCAAATTATAGTCTGTTGATAAAAGAGTATCTATGTATAAGCATACTCGTAGATATGTAAAAGTATAATTTAAAAGTACATATAGGAGTATCGTAATACCTACATTTTTTTTAACATCATTCCTCTTTTTAGCTTCACACTGTATCCCGTACCTGGGAACCTAGTGCTTAGGCACTCCGTTCTCTTTAAGACAGTTCCGTTATGCACTTTTCGCCGAACTCAACGCCGCGCTTTGCTTCGATAGCCAGAAAATGAAAATATTCAATATTTCATTGTCTCAAATGAGGATTGAACTCATAACTATCGTATACATTTTCTAGCAGCGTCGCTATATGCCCTATAACCTACACATATGAACATGAGATAATGTTTTAATATAATAAAGGTCGTGGTGGCGCAGTGGCATAGCTGACTGATTGACTGCGACCTGATGCCTGTTAAAACGAAGGTTGTGAGTTCAATTCCCTCACGGGGGAACAATCTAGCGACCGATACGTGGAGAACGCTGTGTCTCAACACTAGGTTCCCTCTGCTATTATGTTATTTTTATATATAAATCTCTTATAAATAAATAGATTTAAGATACTTCATGTTCACAGTGAAAAATAACACTTGTCACTGGTTTCGAACCCACTTTATTTTCAACAACTTAGTCAATCACTACAACCGATTGAATTGTACGTTTTCATTAAAAAAAACAATATTTAAAAAAAAACCATTTCAATCCAATTTTTCGATTTGGGTTACACTTCAGTTCGTAACAAAGAAACTCGTGGAAATGAAATATTCATATAAAAATGAAGTGTATGTATGTATGTGTGTTTGTAGTCTGCCGGTCGTCTGGACAATGGTAGCGAACAAAGGGTCATTAACCGGCGCTGTTTTTTTTTCCATAAAAATTATGCCATCTCCTTTATGCGAGCCTGCGGACGCCATAGAGTTGTATGGGGGTAGAGGTATTGCTTTAAAAGTTTTTTTTTGATTTTTTTTTATTTTAAATTATAATTATGATTATGAATATGTTTCTGTACCAGATAGCCTGGTCTCTTGATCGCTTCGCTCGTCAACGCCTACGCGTAAAATTTTTTACCTACCACAATAAAATATCTAAATTTAGATTTTAAATAATAACTTAATTTTAGATCTCTTACAAAAATCTAAATTTAAGTGGTTTTGTTATGGATTCTCTGCTAGTTCTCTAAAAGTTTTTCAATGTGTGACTGACTAGACGGTCGCTGGTTCAATTTTCGATCCAGGAGTGTAATATACACTGCTATCATGTATGGTCACACTCTTCCCAACATGGCTACGATTTCGTTACTCTTACTCGTTGTATAAAATAATGAATCGAGGCCGTCACTTTGCCTATCCTTCTATATGCGATTCAATAACATAATGAAAATCAAAAGCAAATCCAGGCGTAACAGCGAGTCAAGTTCGGGAGTAATTTAAGAAAGACACAACAGTGTCTGTTTTTAACTACACTGCGTTGTCCGCAGTTAAATCGAGTTTGAAATTGGTGCGGTCGCACACATCGAATAGAAACCGCAGTTTTCGGTTTTAACCTAAAAACTGTTACGTACTCGTACACGATACAAGGATTGCGTCGAAGGGTTGCCTTTTACTACCCTCTAAGGGGGCTGTTTTTAAAACGTTAAGTTAAATGGGGTTAGCTGGGTTTTCTTGTAATGTTTATATGTTTGTTTATATGAGTGTTATATACATATCATCATTTAATGATAAGTAAATTTTTGGATGGTNCATATATTGTCACACTGTTCCCTACATCGCTACGAAATCGTCATTATATGTAATAATGAATCGAGGCCGTCCCTTTACCTATCCTTCTATGCGAGATACAGCGTGAAGCTCATTTGATTTTATAAAATAATGACAATCAAAAGCAAATCCAGGCGTAACAGCGAAGCAAGTTTGGGAGTCATTTAAGAAAGACACAACAGTGTCTGTTTTTAACTACACTGCGATGTCCGCAGTTAAATCGAGTTTGAAATTGGTGCGGTCGCACACATCGAATAGAAACCGCAGTTTTCGGTTTTAACCTAAAAACTGTTACGTACTCGTACACGATACAAGGATTGCGTCGAAGGGTTGCCTTTTACTACCCTCTAAGGGGGCTGTTTTTAAAACGTTAAGTTAAATGGGGTTAGCTGGGTTTTCTTGTAATGTTTATATGTTTGTTTATATGAGTGTTATATACATATCATCATTTAATGATAAGTAAATTTTTGGATGGTTTGATGAGATGTGGCAATATATTAGTTTCCTACTGGTTGAACTTATTTTGATGATACACAAATAGAACTTTTGTTTTAAGCTTATGCAATGCAAGCATTGCTAAGCCAACTTTGCATGGACTTAAGATGTCATATGAAAATCTCACTTTTATCCCTGGAAATTTTGAGAAATTTTCTCTTTTGTGGTAAATCCCCACTCACTTTGTACTACGTAGGTAGGTACTTCAATTTGCAACAGTCGTGAAAAAAATATATTTTACTTTTTTCAGCTCCACGCTGTATCTCGCAAATCTGTCTGCACAATCTGCACAAAGCAGGGTAACCTCAGGGAATCTGGTAAAGTAGTGCTAAGACACTACTTTCTCATTAAGACACTTTCGTTTCCCACCTTTAGCTTAATTCCTGAGATATTGCGTGTTGAGTGGCGAAACTTAATGCCTCATTACCAGAACGGGAAAATGAAAACATAAAATATTTTATTTTCTCGAGTGCAAAGCGAATCCACAACCCGTCGCGTTCACAGCGCCACACGCTAGTGCCCCAGCGCCACGACATGCCTCTAAACTTACATGTAATGATGGTAATCAAAAAGAACAAATCCATATGCATTTAAGTAAAACCCTTTTCCACCTGCAATTAACACGAGAATTTTGTATTTTGTGAACTGGAAACCGAAAGCTGTTAAATACTTTAAGCCTAAAACAGTCGTAATGCCCGGATTATGGGAAGGGTTACACCCCACCGTCCTGTCGCTAACGTGTTGGCGGCTTTGCGTGCCTTAGCTCCCTTTGGGTTACTAGGTTTTTTTAGGTTTACTAGATTTTGAAACAAAGGATTTGTTAGTCTGTGGTATACCTATATATGTCTGTTAGAGCGTGCGTAGAAATTGTGTCTTGAGACGCGGAAGTCAACGCCGCTTTTTGCCTCGTTACCAAAGGAAAGAAATAAAAAGATTTTTTTTTTTCCCAAGTGGGAATCGAAACCACAACCTGTCGTATTGACAGTCGCACGCTCGTGTCCCCTCGCCACAACTGGCCTCGGAGAGTGTATGGTCTTCCCATAAAANACCTGTCGTGTTGACAGTCGCACACTTGTGTCCCCTCGCCACGACTGGCCTCAAGAGTGTATGGTCTTCCCATAAAAATAAATTATTTACTATGTAACTTCAGTTATATTTGTTTATTACAAAATCTTTAAATATCAATCGATACAAAACAAAAGTAACTTTGAAACTACACACAATTAAAACGGAGTGGTGACCGCAGCGAATACGAAACTAATAAAATAAACTTTGGTACAAAAACCGCGACGGCGTAGGTAGGTAGGTATTAGGCACGCGTTCACGTCGTCACCGTCGCCGGTGTCAACAGACAAACACACGGTTGAACTTGTTATATATGGATGAACGAACTTTTGTCATTAGTTTTCAACACTTGTCATATTTGATGGACCGAAAAATATATGTAGGTAGGTACACAGGTTGTATCGATCGATGGATCAAATGTGGCCCATCATAGACGGGAGAGGTTAATATATATCTAGGTAACCCATAGGAATATTTAGTGATTGTTAATGTGGTTTTATATAATATGTTTACATATTAGTTAATTTATCATTTAATAATTAATGATTTTTTTTTGTTTCAGGTAAATATAAAAACTTATGTTGTTCTTCAGTATTTGGTGAGAAGTTGCGAAAAATTAAAAAGATTTCTTATGTACAAGTATATTTGACATAAATTAAAAAGTATATTTGATTAAAGAAAATTTTTACTTATTTGTACTATGCTGTCAGATTTACCAAAGCAGGGAAAAACAAATAATTTAGTATAATCCTCCCCCCCATTACGATCGAACCCACAACCATCTCACTCATGGCCAAACATATCTATTGCCAATATTATATGATTTATTTTGTCAAATGTGAATTTAAACCATCCGTCCACACCACCTATCGCCACGCCGTGACTCATAAATGTTTTATAGCGTGTCCTCGTGTCCGCCACAACTACTAAAATTGCGTCGCTTTTAGTAACTTTGAAAAGTTTTTCTAAATTATACTTTTCAAAGTTAGTTTCATTATGTTATTATATATGTGAAACTAATTTTATATAATAAACTAAGTTTCACCAGCGGCTTTGTCCGCGTGGTCAAATAGAAATAACTAAAAGTTATGTAGGTATGGCAGGACACATTCTAGTAATTTTCTTCATAATATTAGTAGTCTATAGATACATATAATTAAATTGTAACTAATCGCTGTCTGTACATGGGAAATATATGAGAATATCTGTTTTGGATTTATGGACTTTAAAATTATATTGTTACAAGAATACGAAAGAAATTATCTAATAAAAGTTAATAAATAATAGTGTAATTGAAGAGAACGAAGCCGCGCGCGGATCGCTAGTGAATAATATTATAATGCTAGTAACACTAACCAAAAATAGTTACTTTATTTCAACACTTTCCTTTTTTCAACTTACTACCCTACTGATTACCCCGAAGGGTACTTATTTTTTACCTTACTTAGTACCCCGCGATTTGATACGGCTGACACAACAGTAAGGTAATAATTTGTTTAAATCTTTTAATTTTTTTTTATATCTATTTTAAATATTATTTTGATATAACTTTTGTACCAGGTGTCGGTTTTTTTCCTATTTCAATCATCTTAATGCAATGATGATGAACATTGGAAATGTTCTTTTTTTTAATATAAAACACCATTTGATCCCGTAACAGCTTCAAATAAAATATAATTACGCCCCGAGGGAGGTTTTTACAGTGAATAAACATTATATTTGATTTAAATATCAAATGAAAGGACAAATGTTTGTCTTGAGTGAAGTTACAGGGAAAAATCGCTGTTTGGATTTTCGTGTTGTTTTTTTTTGTCATCAGCTGTCGTGGCGCAGAGCGACACTAACTGTAATAGCAATNTATATGCGGGTCACAGCGTGAAGCTAATAAAAAAATATTAACGCATTTTATAAATTGTAATTACATTTTGAATATACAAATTCATAATTAATATTAATTAATAAAATTAATATTATATACGTATACCTCTTTACTAATTAATTATGCTATAAAGTAGTACAGTAATAATTTTATTTCAAAGGGCGTATTTACATAATATAAAGTTAAATAATTATATACCATATTATATAAGAAACTAAAGTAAGGGCCAATATACTTTACAATTTAATAAAATATTGCTTTCAATCTAATAACGCCTTTTCTGCTAACTTACGACTTATTACTTTAGAATATTTGTGTATAACTAGCTTTCGGCTGCGGCTTCGCTCGTTTCGCTTTTCACTATTGTATTTTGGCAAAACTCCCTTTGACATATAGTGTCTATTTTATATAAAGATAGTAGCTAGTCTATATAGATATATAAGACTCGGTGGTAGTTTAGGGAGTACAGGGAAAAGGAAAAGACGGGATTTTTCGTCTTAAAGCACTCATGCAAAGTGAACGGCGATGACTAATTATATTTAATATACATATATTTTCATTTGTACATATATAAATTTTGTATTCTATTAAATACTCCTTTTATTAATATGTATAAGTAATTAACGCAATTATTCACACACTACACAGATAATGTGCGAAATAAGATAATAAATATGCGACATCTTTAATATTGTGAGCTCGATTAGTTATAATTTCTGCCTTGCAAAGTTGGTGGTACACTGGGTTCAATGTTCGTATGTGCCATATAGTGATTTAAGATTATTTTTTATATTTTTAAAGTGTTATTTCATACTCGGGAAAGAAAAGTATTTTTTATAGTATACGTATAATTCATGCGGAATATGAAACTGCGTATTGGAAAAGGTCTAAGCTTAATTTTAGAATGTAAAACTAACTCTGATGCCGTATTTTTTAGTATGTTTTATAATTTAGAGTCATTAGATCTAGTGTCCAAACACTACATTTTCTCTATCCGTTTCACTAAATACAGAGGTGTTATAGGTAAAGCATTTCAGTAAATAAAGAAATTTAAAAATAATTCCTCAACCCATTGTGCAACAAGACCATTCCGCCCCATCTCCCGCCATTAGTGTTTTGATGTCGTGAATTATTCAAATTCAGATCACCTCCCACTCCCTCCTTCACCCCCTCCTTTTATGGGGTAATGTTAATTTTATTTAGCGTCAACGCCTGTTTTGCACTTAGATGTTATTTTTGATCTTAGATCTCTCAGCTTATGTTAATATAATATGGGTGTGATGACTTGGAATATGTCGTTTATTATAGGTAGTATGTGTATGTTTTTTTTAACTTTCACACGCTGTATCCCGCACATAGCAGGGTAGGCAGATGGTAGCTGAGAACCTGATGCTGAGACACTCATGTATCCATCTAGATACTCCCGTTTCCTATTTCCGCCGAATTCTCGAAATATTGCGTGTGGAGTGGCGTAACTCAACGCCACACCTTGTCTCGTTATCATAGGAGGAAATGAGATTATTAAATATTTAAATCCCTCAAGTGGGAATCGAACCCACAACCATCCAGGGTTCGCAATACCGAACTATTCATGTGGAACCAGTATTTTCGGTACTGACTCCAGATAGATCTCGATAGTTTAGTTTTTTCGATTCATATAGCAGGGTAACCTAGTGTTAAGACAAGCTGTTCTCCACGCACCGCTCTAACTTCGAGACATTGCGTATTAAGTAGCAGAACTTACGTAAACATGTCAGAGTTTCATATAGTTTCTTTTTGTGTTTTTTATTCCACTCAGGTCGTCGGTCCCCTGCCGTTATGTCACCTGTCAGTCTCCCCTCACAGAATAATTACAACAAATATGCAGCGAGAAGTCGTATTTTTAACTTAACTGTAATTGAATGATCCATACAAATTACTTGGGCTCATTCAATTTGGAAAAAGTACTGTCAATTATTTATTGAAGTTAATGAAATGTAGTAATTGAATAGTTCATCCTTTTGTATGCAGAGAAAAAGATAAAAATGTTAAAAATACTGATTTACCACCCCTAAAGCTAAGGAAAACGTCAAACCAATCTTTAAAAGTTCCATCAAAAAGATTTGACCGTCGTTTCTCTTTCACAGTTTGATATATTGTCGACACGTTCCGCCATACTGTATGCCAGTAGGTACCAGGCTACCAGCCACTCCGCTATTGTGCTCCTATCAAAATGTTGCGAAGGTCATTCGTCTTGAATTATTATTAGAAAACACTTTGGTTTTGGAAAGGATGACTTTCGAGATATGGTAGGGGTCGCATGTTTGATTTCTGTAAAGAAAATTGTGGTAAAATTTGTATTTGGTGTCACTCTTTTAAAAAGGACAGTCGTGAAGCAGTCGCACTGCGTCTGGTTGTAGACGCGGCGGCGATTGGTGGTTCGATTCCATCAATCATCGTCAATTCGAGTGGTATAAATTCTTTTAACACAAGATTTCTGTGCCTGCCCGATTATGCAAGATAAAGCATGAAGGTGATATAAGAAAGAAACATGAAGCTTAAATAAAAAAACTGACATTAAAAGAAGTAAAGTAAGGGTAGAGTCTAATTACAAACTCAATTACCTACGTTCCTTCAGAGAATATAACAAACGAAATTATATGACAAAAACAATACATAATTTCTTAGTCAATTTACCTCAATTCATATTTAGCTAATCAAACCCACGACCACTCGACGTCAACAAAACCGCAACATGTGGACGAAAACAATGAAAACAATTGAAGCTGAGAGTGGCCACATTCAGATATCCATTATATGTTTTTTGCGAAACAATGGTGGAAAAAAACGTTAAAAGGTTATAAAGCAATGTATTTGGGGCGTATAAATCCTTCCTTTCCTATTAAATCCTTTTTCCTCTGCATCCGGTTTATAATACATTCGGTTTGAAAACGAACAAGATTAGACTAAAAAAAAAATATCTACCCGTCGATTTCCACAATCGAAACGGAAGATGGCCAGGATGTCCGGCCAACGTGAGTGTGTCCGGTTTTTAAAATTTTATTGATATGATGTACTTAGATGAGAGTAAGTAAGGGATAGAATAATCTCTTTTAACTTGTGCATAGATAATGCAGTAATGTTTGGCGATTTTATTTTCCATTTTGTTTCTCCGTTTGTTTGATGATTTCTCCGTTCTGACGTTGCGTTGCGTGTCGATTGATTTCTGCCACTTAACAAGCAATCGTTGTAATTCAGGCGGAAAGTAGAAGAACATGTGTCCTAACACTAGGTTCCCAAGGTACCCTGCTGTTTTCTGTAAAGTTATGCTTTTAGAAATAGGCCGTTGTTCTTCCGATGTGTTTTCGACAAATACCTCGGCCAAGCGACACTCATTCCGGTCAACCTTAAATGGTCGTTTCATAGCTTCCGTGCTTTAAAGGAATTCAATGATTGATCTGAGAGTCTGAAAATTTTGAAAATCTCTTGTGCCTACAGTCCAGCATTGTCAATAAACTCTATTCCGCGAATAGATTAAAAAGTGGTTTAAGTATAATTGAAACTATTGTTTTACATAATAAGTAGGTATATAATGTACCTACATAAGACTTTTTCGTTACTGAGTGACAGACGATGCACAGATAAAACTAGACTTAGAAAGTTCATACTTGGCATAGAGGGTAGAGGGGCTAAGAGGGTTCGAAGTTCCTAGGAGATGTTGAGATGACGGGATTTTTCATTTTAGGTCTTAAAGTCCACAATATTGTGAGCGACGACCACATCTTATAGTAAATAATTATTTTATGAAACAAAAACCATGATTAAGTTTTCATCAGCCACCTTCCATTTTCATTAAAGACTGCGTTAAAACTAATCTAACGAACACAAATTCTTATAATTTTACTAATAGGCATCCCGGGATTTCGTCCTTCATGTCAATTATACCAAATCTATTTTTACCATAAATGAGAACTGAACTTACTACTACCTAGTAAAAGTGACCTTTGCACCACGAACCATTATGTACGATAACAATCAAGTATATGTGTTTCTATCATTAATCAACCTACCTTGGGGACTTAAAAATGTAGGGGAGCTTACTAACATATCCCATTTACTACTAACAATAATGATATTTTTAAATTTGTTTTGTAAACATTTATTTTCTATGGTTAATCCCGCATATAGCAGTGAAGGTAGTGGGAACCTAGTGCTAAGACTTTTTTTTTCTTTGGAATTCCAGACATTGTCAATTGTTAAATCAATACCACACCTTGTTTGACATGTAAATAATTTATTCCCTCGACAGGGCGCAAAACGCAGCGTTGAGTTACGTCATTCAACTCGCACACACATTCGTCTACAATTATTATAGTGAAATTGTAATTATAAATACTTTAGTTACTCTCTTATCAACCACTGCTTGCCAACAAATAACATTGTACTTTAATAAAATTTACCTATTGTTATTCCAGAATTGAACCCCCGGCCCACCGCCGCGCCGCCGCGTCGAAAGTCATCAATTACGCAATACGATGACTTAATTTGTCCGTTATGACTGTGCAGTTTCTGATTTATTTCGTTTAGTATTTAGTAACTTGGGTTCCGTGTGATTATATGTTTTTATGGTAATTAATTTTTAATAATCAAAAAGCAGCTTCACGCTATATCCTGCATACAGAAGGGTGGGCAAAGGGAACCTAGTGTTGAATCACTCCGTTCCCCACGCACTCTCCAATATTCTCTACATTGCGAGGTGAGTGGCGTAGCTCAATGCTGCGCTTTGCCTGGTTACCAGCACGCATAATTCATTCTTCCGAATGGGAATCAAATTCACAACCGCCGCGCTTACGGTCAGACTTCCATCTGTGCCACGATGGCGATTTAAAGCAATTTCGTATCGATAGTTGTTTGTCACGTGACACCGCAATGAATAAGCAATTGCTAACAATATCCACTTAGTGACATATGTTGGGGTGATTTTGTATCCCCATTTCACGCATCTACAAGTCATTGGTGTCCCGCGGCGGTACAGCGTTTGATTGTAAACGCGACGGCTGTGGGTTCGATTCTCACTTGGAGAAATTATATATTTACATTTGTTCACTCTGGTTACGAGAAGGAGATCTTGAGGTGTTTGTACTCGCAATTTCTTTAAATTGGTTGCTGCATGGGGAACGATGTGCCTTAACACTAGGTTCCCCTGCTTATCCTGTTAAAAAAATGAAAAATAATATATTTCAAAATTAAATTGTCAGTTTGACATGGGTTTTTTATTTTAACAAAAAGTTTTTCCCGCATCGCAGGGTAGGTAGTCGTAACCTAGTGTTAGACACTTCTCCACTGTCCGATTGATATTGAGATATAAGCATTTTCCTAATTTAAGATCGAACCCGCAACCGTCGCTTGTACAGCATCCACTGCCCCACAAAACAACCAATCACGCATCAGCTTCGGTTCTAGCATCACAAAGGTTTTAAGTCGTAATTAAAACGCTTCGTGATGCACGTCAAAGGTATATTGCTGTTTAACTCGAAAATCCCCGTTTTTGATAAATATCCGCTTTGGCGGTGAAGAGAGCCAACTTGCATATTACAATGTGTTTCGAGATAATCTTTATCTATATCGCCATATATAATAAAATGATAGAAAAGTCAATTCTGCGCATGAAAAATATAAAATTAAAATAAAATAAGGTTAACTTGTTGGCTGTTAACACATCGGTTATAGGTTGATGTTGAAAAAATCATTCGGCAGAATTTTTGTTTATCTGTTGGTTTGTTCGCAAATCACGATTAAAGTTTTTGTCTGTTTGTCTGTTCGCTTGTGCATGCTAATCTCAGAACCGGACTGAACTGGTTCAAATGCAGTTTTTACTGTTGTATTTTGGCAAACTTATCTTTAAAGTTTTATTTAAATTGGTTCATAAATACATTTATAAAACTCTTCCGCTAATGAATGACTGGTAAACAACGCACAACTTGGCTAAGAAAATTAAAATTTGCCATGATAATAAAAATAAGAAATATTTCATTCCTCTGAGTGGAAATCGAATACACCACTGTCGCGTTTACGGTCACTTTTTAATTTTTACGCTTTACCATCGGGCAACGACAGCCATTTTAAAACCATTTTAATGTTTAACAAAGTAAAGTATCTAAATATAAGTGGAAGTTATAACTCATGTAACCGTTTCACGCGTCAGTTGACGCTCAAACATCGTGTATGACAGGATGCATAGCCATAAAGCGAACTAACAGAAGACTAACAGTAACAGATAATTGCGGAAGTCTGTCCGTCTGTCCGTCTGTCACACTTTAACGCTCCACCGCCTGTACCGATACTGATGGTGTTTTAGAAGTAACTAACTTGGTAAAGATATTATTTGCACTATCTAAGATAATTTGATTAATTGATATCAAATATACATTAATCTGATAGAAAATCAATTAGAATTGAATATATCTTGTTCACATAAATAATTTAGCAATGTTGATGATCGTTTCACAATAATAACTTATTATAAGAACAAGCAAGCATTTTGGACCAATATTTACATATCTCTGGTATGGTAAGAACATTCTTTACTTATAGCATACGAGTACAACACTGTGTGATTTAAATATTTTTTGATTTGATTATTCCACAATTAATCGAACCTAGGTCCCGTCCCAAAATATGTAACAAATGTCGCCATATGACGCGAATCCGTCAGTCCCCCTCATTACACCAGATATGGCCAGTCATTCCCCTGATTGAGATAGCGCACGCTACCGTCCAGATTGAATTTTTTTCGCCCAATTACCGATTATAAGCTTATTATCCGCGGCTTNTAATCTCAGAACCGGACTGAACTGAGTTTTTCAGTTTTACGCTTTACCACCGGTCAACGACAGCCATTTTAAAACCATTTTAATGTTTAACAAAGTAAAGTATCTAAATATAAGTGGAAGTTATAACTCATGTAACCGTTTCACGCGTCAGTTGACGCTCAAACATCGTGTATGACAGGATGCATAGCCATAAAGCGAACTAACAGAAGACTAACAGTAACAGATAATTGCGGAAGTCTGTCCGTCTGTCCGTCTGTCACACTTTAACGCTCCACCGCCTGTACCGATACTGATGGTGTTTCAGAAGTAACTAAGCTGGTAAACATATTATTTGCACTATCTAAGATAATTTCATCAATTGATGTTCAAGTATACATTAATCTGATAGAAAATCAAATAAAATTGAATATATCTTGTTCACATAAATAATTTAGTAATGTTGATGATCGTTTCACAATAATAACTTATTATAAGAAGAAGCAAATATTGTTGGAACAAGCATATTGGACCAATATTTTCATATCTCTGGTGTGGCAAGAACATTCTTTACTTATAGCATACGAGTACAAACTGTGTGATTTAAATATTTCAGCCTAGTCGTTTTAATGATTCAGAGTTGCATATTATTACAGAAAACGAGTCTTTCCCTTATCATAAACAGTTTTTTGGTCCATCGAGCGTTCCCTATAGAGCTTAATTGATTTGATTATTCCACAATTAATCGAACCTAGGTCCCGTCCCAAAATATGTAACAAATGTCGCCATATGACGCGAATCCGTCAGTCCCCCTCATTACACCAGATATGGCCAGTCATTCCCCTGATTGAGATAGCGCACGCTACCGTCCAGATTGAATTTTTTTCGCCCAATTACCGATTATAAGCTTATTATCCGCGGCTTTTTCGAGTTATAATTTAATTATTTTTTATTGGAATTGCGAATATTTTAGAAGGAACTATCAAGGAAGTCGTGGTGCAGAAGCACAGCTTCTGCTTTCGCCAGACGACGAACGTGGTTCGTCGGTTGTGGATTCGTTTTCCACTCGGGGGAATGACTTATTTTCAATTCTTCACCCGGACAAAGATACTAGGTTTCCTCTACCTACCCTGCTATATATCGTTCTCTTCATTCTTTTTTTAAAATAAAATACATATATTTTTCAGTTTTTAATTTCACAATTGATTAAATTCATCATTTGTGCCTACAAATTAGCAAAGAAATGAAATTATATTTTAGAATTTGACATAGGATTCAACTGTTTGGTTACGTGAATTTAGTGTGTTCAAAACAAATATTTACAACATTAGAAAGCATAGTGACTTAACACTAAAACTCTCTTTTTCTGAGCATACATTATATAATCATAGATCAATAGTTCCAATACAATAAAAAAAATGTAAGTATGTACTTATACAGCATGTTTTATATCCCCCAACATCGGAGTTAGTTTAAAGTATATTGTAATGGAACAGTAACACGCTGTAGCAATGTGTGACAGATGTTGACCAATATTGCTTTGTCACTGGGTATTGTTTTCTGTATTTTTCTCTTTATTTCGTTCCTATTATTTTGTATATACATATATGGAGTAAGAATTAATTGTTTAGTAAAGAAATGTGAAGCCGTAGTGGTGGGTTGCAGCTTTTAACTGTAACTTACGTCTATTTTTGTCATTTGTAACATTTTTTAGTGTTATTCCATACTTAGGTAACAGAAATGTAAGAAAAACTTATTAAAATATGAACTCATGCCTTTCGAAAACCGTCTAAGCCCTTTGCGCCAATAAACCATACGTTTTTAATCACGCTTAATTTATTTTTAATTAGTTTTTTTAAGTATTGTTCCATCCCTCCAGAGAACCCTAAAAGTGTTATTTCATTTTATATAGTTTTTTAATATTAAAACTCTCGTTCATAAGCCAACATCGTAAAAGTAAAGTCGAGTATAAAAACACTCGCGTCGTTCTATGAAGTGTAACTTATTTCTAGATCTAGGGAGACTGGCGTAGGTCACGTCGCGACTCGTAAATAAATGTATGGCTTGCTTTTGAAAATGTCGCTGGTAATGAGATTATTTATTACTTTTTTTTGTGTATTTTAGTTTAAATAGGTAGGTTCAGTGTGTGCTATAAGCGCAACAACACAAAAGTTTGTAGCTTGGACAACAAACAAAAGGCGCAGGTTCAAATCCCGCTACTTAAATTTTTTGTATGTTTGTAAATGTAATTTAATCTTCGGTACAAAATATCGTCTACATTTCATAGAATCCATCCAGCCATTTCTATCTGTCTGTCACAAGTCTACGGTATCTGCCCGGCTTTACCTGTCGTCTAGCCGCCTAAGCCGGCCGGGGACTTTACGACGATCCGATCCGACGATGAATTAATGTGAAAGGTTTGGATAGATAGCAAACTTTGAGTTGTGTTTGTTGTAATACGAGTATATGTGTAGAGATGGAGGGAAGCTAGTGTTAAAATACTCTGTTCCTCAGTATCTGCTGAATTTTCTGAGAATTTTCTTGAGACATTCTGTGGGGAAGTCTAGAAGTGGAATAAAACGCTGCGCTTTTCCATAAAGAAATCAATATTATAGGTCTGGGATAGACAAACTATTGGATTTTAATTAATTATTTACAGTAGGTTTTCAGATTCTTTAAAAAAATCTGATAATGCTTAAAACTTGCTTAAAAATGCCTAAGGATGAAAGAATAAGGTCTATGTGCTGGCGGTTATATCACTTATCATCAGGTGACGAGTACCCTCATTTACCTTGCCTTTTCCATATAAAAAAAACTTTTAGTCCGCCACACAATTTGTCCGGAATTGGTCCAAAAACAAGAAATTAATGTTGTGACACTAGGTTCTCCCTGCCACTTTTCTATATAGGAAATACAGGATCAAGCTAAAAAAACAAAACATTGTTTCTTTTGATAAGAACTCACTATCAATCTGTCCCACCACTATTCCACTATATCCACAAATATCGATGAACATCATATCGTGCACTACATATTATTTCTGCTCGCATACTCCCCTACGCCCCTTATCGTGGAGCGTGAATTGCGAAGAATTTATGCTGTGCTAACCATATTTCTAAGTTGAGACTCTCCTTTTTCTAAGTGTTTGCTTATTTTATAATGTTATATGCCTGCCAGTGATAGTTTCTCAGAGAGTTGCGTGTTCGATTTCTGTAATTTCACGCTCTATCCCGGGGTGGGCAGAAAGAATGTTCAATCAAGACTCTCCGTCCTACATGTGTCGCTTCAATTTGAAACATTGCGTGTAGAGTTACAGAGCTCAACGCCGCGCTATGAAATTAAATGAAAGTAATTTATATCTCAAGTAAGGATCGAATCCACAACCAATGAGCTTACAGACATCCACTGTGACTTTATGGGCTCATTCATTCCCTTTACTGTAATATATCAAAGAAACTAGGTTAAGCATTAAGAGTTCTGGATTTTTTCTAATGTTCATGTTATGTATGCGCATACTTTTTTATTATTTCTGATGAAAGTCAGTATGATGCTTAATCGAGAGTAAACCGACTTGGAAAAAAATATTTGCCTATTTTTACAGTAAGTACATGTGAGTAGCGATGTGGGAAATTGTCTAATTGTAAACACGATGGCTGTAGGTTCGATTAGGTACAAGCAGATTAACGAATGCATTTTGTGTGGCGTTGAATTTCGTCACTCAATATGCAATGTTTCAAAAAAGTTATGAATGTGCTTCACGCTCTATCCCGCATAGTATGACCGAATCCGCCGAATTGTGTTATGTTGAGTGGTGGGACTTAATGCCGAGCTTTCCCTTGATACCAAAGCGAGGAAATGAAAATACTAAACAACATTCTAACCCCGATTGGTAATCGAACCCACAATCGTCGCGTATACCACTCAGATGCTTCTGCCACTGCGCCACTGCGCCCGCAATATCTTTGCTTTGCTAATTATTTCAATCAGGCAAACTCTTTGCTTGTCTTATAATTATAGCTGGACAGTATATGATGAGGCTTTGCCAGAAAATCCGTGAAAGAATCGCTCAGGCACGTAGAAAATGATTGATACTGTAGAGACGACACAAGGGGAAGATGTTTATCTTATTTCGGCAGTGGTTTTCTCTGCGTGATTTTTTATTTTTTGTGTTTTGTTCTTTTTTTTTCAGTTATAAGGTAGAGGTTATGTATGTATGTGCAAGAAAAATATTTGAGTTCTATCTGTTGCGGCGTTAATCTCCGCTTTTTCTTTTTTCTATGTTTTATTTATGTTTCGTGCTATGTGGAGAAATTCACTGAAATATTTTTTTATACGTATTACGTTTTAGTATTAATACTTTAATAGACCGGTTACCGGTTACCGTGATGTAATATAGCCTATAGTCCTCCTCCATATGTGATCTATCAAAAAATTATTTTTTCGATTCAAACCAGTAGTTCCTTAGATTAACGCGTCAAACCAAACAAACTCGTCAGCTTTATAATATTAGTACAGATAGCTCGAAGCTATAATCGAACCCGCTTAATCCCAACAATGACAATGCCACGTAATCTCCAGTAGATTAAGGCCGAGAGCCGACGCTGAAGTTGTATAACACAATTATAAGTTCATTACTTTATATTTGATTAGAATCGCATTTGCCAGTCGCGCCCCGGCCTTAGTCTTACTAAATCTTGTGCAATGAGGTGGTAATATGTCAAGTATTAAATATTTTTTTCAGCTTCTCACTGTATCCCGCATATAGGAAGGTAAGCAGAGGGAACCTATATTATGGTGTTAAGACACTCCTTCCCCTATTTTCCGCCCGATTTTCGAGACATTGTTGAGTCACTATGTCTGAAAGGAAGCTCAGCCGTAGCGTCTGGCTGCAAACTTGACGATTGTAAATTCAATTCCCATCTGGGGAATGAAATATTTTCATTTCCTCGCTGGGTACCTAGATAAACCACGGCGTTAGGCGCGGAGTATTACCCAACTCGCTATGTTTCTAAATACCCTGATGTGATCGAAACGACACGACGTATTTCCAAAAATCTATAATACTAAATATAAGCGATCAATCCGGTTGAAGAGTTTAAATTCAAATGTTTAATAATAATCGCGAAAATCAAAGATCTTATTATATCTAGATATAGATAACTACTGAAAAATCTAGGTTATAATATAAAAAAAAACCGCGCTGTGGCAGAGAAAAAGCATGATAGATTACAACGAGCGAGTGATAAATGAAGCTCTTACAGCGTAAGACTGTAACAGGGCCATGTTCACTATCTTTTGTATTTCGGAAAACAATATTTGTAAGGATTCCTGCTTTAAAATATGTGTGTGACATACATACGTACATACATGGCCTTTGATTACTTTGATCTTATCCTCTCTATAAGGACAACTGTGACAGATATTTAAAATTGCTAAAATTTTCTTTGATTTTTTTTTTGGGAAAAACAGAGGAAAATTTATCTGTTGTTATACTTTCTGTCGTACTTGTTCAGACATCATTAAGCCTTAGTTGAAGTAACAACAAGGTAAAGTGCTGCGTTGAGTTCTGCAACTTAATAGCCAATGTTTTGAAAATTATTTGGAAAATGGATAACGAAGTATCTTAACACTATGTAAGTGTCTTAATACTTAAATTCCTTCTACCTAGCTTAACTTCACGCTTTACCCCTAGGGGGGTAGTCAGAGAGAACGGAGCGCCAAACGCTACGGTCTCTACGCTACTCTCTCTTTCGCCTCGTCCTCTGTCGTCTGCCTCTTCATACATGCCCTCCGGGGGTCCTCATGCTTTTTACGTGACCTTCCTCCGGTATCCTTGATACTGTGTTTTCGAAGGTCAACCGAGGTCTCCCTCTACCTCTCTTACCACTCACTTTTCCATCATAAATCGTTTTTGCCATTCTTTCATCATTCGTTCGATGCGCCCAAACCAGCCCTACCCTGCTATATGCAGGATTTAGCGTGAATAATAATAGAATGCCCACATCCAAAAAATACATTTCTCATTATTTCTAAGTCGGATAAGAACATATTAAGATGCAAATTAAAAAAAAAAACAATATAATAACATTGTTTACGTAAACACGGAAAATTGTTACTCTCGTCCATAATTTGCTATGGACTTAATCTGTGAGAGTGTAATTTTAGATTGTTCATAATAATAATTATAATGTTGGATATTATTATTGCTTGTTTTTCTTAGGCTTTTTATTTAATATATCTTTTATTATTTGTTATTTTAGGTGTTATGAGAAAATGTCTAGTAAATTTTGAATTTTCTTAATGTAGATGTCTTAATCCTACTAATATTATAAATATGAAAGTATATGAGGATGGAGGAATGTTTTCCTTTCAAGCAAAAATTACTGAACGGATCAGATGAAACTTTACAGTAATAATTTGTTAATAATGAATTAGTCTACCTACAGGCAGCTTTCATTCCAAAAAAAATGTATTTTTTAAGTTAAAATATGATATTGCGCTTTCTGCTTCCTTATATGTATAAAGATTAAAAAATTACAACTGTATCAATGTAGAAGCCTATAAGACATAATCATATACAAAAAATTGTGATACAAAATAATAAGTCATTAAATCTCTACTAAAGACTACTAATATTTACTTCTTAAATTAAACCCGTTGCCTTCGCTATTATATCCAATACTTTTTAGTTTTTTTTCCTTTATTGTAAAACTCCATTATTCTATTTTTCTTTTCCAAGTAAAGATGTATCAGGTATTATACCTACCTACAAGAGAAGTGTAGGTGGACGTTCGACGGAGATTGAAATTAATATCACCCACTCAAGCAGCTTTTGTAAGATTATTTGAGGAATTTGTACTGAAAAATACACTTTATACCAATATAAAACTATAAAGCCGTCACGAGGCAGTGGCGCATCGTGTGACTGTAAAAGCGGAGGTTGTGAGTTCGATTCCCATTCGGGGATATAAATTCCTCGCCCTGGTCTGTCAAAATTCTGAACTCTATTCCACTCTCAAATGTATTGATATAATACCTAATATAACACTCTGTATACATAAAAGTTTAATATACACACACACCCTAAAAGACAGTAAAAGAACAATTATATGAGTAGGTACGTCCAGAAAATTTATATCACCAGTTACACAACAATTGTCACGAAAGGGCAATTTCGCAACATCCGTGCCCCCACCGCGG
>JAKRZM010001194.1:1669699-1800409 GCA_036379175.1 Heliconius cydno galanthus
AAATTTTATAAAAATCGGTGGCGATTTAAGAATTTTTCCATACAAACTTTCAACCCCTTATTTGCACCCTTATGGAAAGTATTCTAGAAAACCATGAAACACGTGTTCAATTAAATACTTTTAAGAGGCTGAATTTCAAATTTTATAAGAATCGGTGCCGATTTAAATCTTTTTCCATACTAACTTTCAACCCCTATTTCGCCCCTTTAGGGTTAAAATTTTCCAAAATCCCTTCTTAGTGGATGTCCAAATTACGAAAGTAAACATCTGTCCAAATTTCACGTTTCTACCATCAGCGGTTACGGCTGTGCGTGCGTCTTACCTCAGTCAGTGAGGACAAGTCCTTTTATATATATAGATATTACTCAGTTTTTGTATACTCATAACCTTTGCAAGTAAGATTTAGTTGTCTCGTCGTGCGGTATTCTTTAAAAAGACACGAGCTGGTCTACACTTTAGTTTTTTCCTGAATTTGGACCGGAAAAATGATATTTTGACACTATTTTACTGAAGTATATAGGTAATCTTAAATGGAAGATTTAATACAAGTGTTTTAATTTGTGTCAGTTATAAATATGTTTTATTTGTTTACAGGTAAGTCTACGGTGTTTGATTCAAAATCATCGAACCCTACGGTATTGTAAAAATTAAATTACTTAACGATGTCATGGGCATTGATAATCAGATATTTTCAAGAAATTGTTTACTAAATGACACTAATAACGCGATGGTTATAGTTTCAATTCCCACTCGGGTGAATGAACTATTTTTATATCCTCTGGAGAATTGGGCGGTTCGTGGGGAAATAAGTGTCTTAACACTGTGCTTCTCTTGTCTACCCTATAACATACGCTAAACTGAGCAATCAATCAAAAAAGAGAAGTGAGTCACTACATTTTCTTTGTTTATTCCACAATGTGTCGAAAGATAAAATGAAAACGTACAACCAACTGTTGTCGGTGTAAGTACACTTTTACTTGAGCATTTTAAACGCCACTCCTATTTAAGTAGTTAGTGCGGTAGTGCTTAAATATAACGTGAAGTCCTCTAAGTTAGGTTCCTAGACTGCATACAATTTTGTTTAGTTTTTTTTTATTTTTTAAGGTTCTCATCATTTTGTAGTGTAATTGTTGTGTCTGGAGGAGAAACAGGGTGTTTTTGGAATATTTTTTAAACTTTTTCTAATATTTTAGTTCATACCTATCATGTATTTTTTTTAAGGTGGTAAATATTTTTTATAATTATTACAAATAGAGAAATCTTATATCACCGTACTCAACTTTTGGCCCATTTAGAAATGTTGCTTCACCCAGCTTTCCTATATATCCTTTTCGGAATTGGCAGAGATAATTTAGTGTCAAGTTAGTCCGTTCGTTCCTCCGTTCTCCACCCGAATTCAAATTGTTAAGTGACAGAGTTAGTAGTTTATGCCATTATTAAATAATTATATTTTATTATCTTTACAATTACTCAGAATAAAAAGGAATCGAACCCTAGAACTCTGTCTTAATAGACAATGCTAGTACAAATTTGAAAGTCAGAACACGCTGTATAATATATATCTATCACGTACTACAATTGTCTCTTGTAAGTTGGAACTTCCACGTTAATTTGTTTTCTCCGCGAAGATCGATAGACGACACGAGAGCTGTGCGTTTCCAATGTTCCTTTTACCCTTTAAATTAATATGGATTGGTTATTTTCGGTCAAGTTAGGTAGAAAAAAATATATTTCTTTAAATTAGACCTTATTGTACATTTATTTTTTCATATAGCAGGTTCACATATAAATAAGATAATTATCCCGCATATAGCATGGTAGACAGAGCGAACATCGTGATGAGACATTTCGCTCCCCGTTGTGTGAAGAAACTCACTTTAAGTTTTCTCTTTTTTAAAATTTCTCATATGGGATAATGTAGAGTATGGAGTGTCTAAACTCTATGTTCCTCTTCCTACCCTGGTATATGCGGGATACAGCGTGAAGCCAACGACGAGGAGTAACAGTACAATAGGAAAATATAAATAAAGTGATTAAAATTATCAACGAGTATTACTCCAAATGTACCTCATACAATCCGTGACGGATCTGGCACAATTCGATTCGCAGTATTATGGATTCGTACCGGCAACTCGCGACGTGCTCAACCCTACCGTACTTATAATGCAGGGTGCACAATTGTTCCACTAGTGGCCCTTATTGGTTCAAGATGCTCGGAGATGCCCAATAACGTATATACGAATAGTTTTTGTTGGCTGTTTCTGTTATTTGTTTATTGTTTTATATTATTATCATTTCTTCATTTTTTCTCTTTGTCACTTGCTTTTTTTTGGGTTGTGAGACACTATCCACTACTACTCAAAAGATGATCGCTAACTTCAATAAGTTAGTGATATGTCACTCCGTACACACAAAGGAGTATTGTAAGTTTGATTTGTGTGTGTTTGTGTGTTCCAAATGGCTGAACCGTTTTTGATCTAGTTTTTATTGAATTAACATGACCTAATCGAGAGTGTTCTTGGCTAGGATTCAACAAGAAAATATATTCAGCCGTTTGAAGATAATAATTTCTTTTCTAGTTGTTTGTATACTTTTTAAAACGTTGAAATATATGTCGGTATTTTTTATTTATGATTTTAAGTCAAGACAAAATATGTCTGTTTCTCTAGTGCTTTTTTAAGAAAATAGGAAATAAGATAAGCATTTATCGAACCTACAAGCTATGTGTATATTTTATTAGTCGTTTCGACATAAGCCGTTGAATCTTTTTGTCAAAGATATCTCAGTTGTTAAGTGATTTTTTTTTAGCTTCACGTTGTATCCCGCACTTATCAGGGAACGCAATGGGAACCTGGGATCCTAGTGTTAAGACACTGCGGTCCCAGTAAGACACTTCCGTTCCACTCGTTTCCAAGAATTCTGGAGGAATTGTGCGTTGAGTGGCGGAACTCAAGACCGCGTTGTGCTCCGTTGAACCACACCGAGGAAATTAAAATATTTAATATTTCACCCTCGAGTGGGAATAGAGTCCATAGTCTATCGGGTTTAAAGTCACAAATCAACCTTGTTTATACATAAAAAAAATAATTCAGCTTAACGCTGCATCCCACATATAGCAGGGTAGGTAGAGAAAACCTAGTGTTAAGACACTTCGTTACCCACTTTTCGCCCAATTTTTCGTGGCATGCGTGGTGCCAGAGCGAAGAAATAAAAATATTAATAAATAATAATCCACTCCATCGAGGGGGGATCGTACCCACAACCGTCGTGTTACAGTGATATTTTTGTGCCCCTGAGCAACGACGGCCACGTTTATACATATAGATCAATTATAGAAGAGAGAACACACCCGCTTATTAGCGTGCAGTTATTAATATTCCGCTCGTTGCCAGCACTGATTTGCCCTTATACTCGCCCAAATAATATTATACTACCAACTCTGAACACGTACACACTTGTATTAAGTTTGCTNGCTTTTTTTTGGGTTGTGAGACACTATCCACTACTCAAAAGATGATCGCTAACTTCAATAAGTTAGTGATATGTCACTGTGTTCCAAATGGATGAACCGATTTTGATCTAGTTTTTTATTGTTTGAAACATGAATCGAGAGTGTTCTTGGCTATGATTCAAGAAAATATATTCAGCCGCTTGAAGATAATAATTTCTTTTGTAGTTGTTTGTATACTTTTTAAAACGTTGAAAAAATATATGTGGGTTTTTTTTTATTTATGCTTTTAAGTCAAAACAAAATATGTCTGTTTCTCTAAGGGTTTTTTTAAAAATGAAAAAATAAGATAAGCATTTATCGAATATACGTATATATTAGTCGTTGAATCTTTTTGTCAGAGAAATCTCGATTTTTTAGAAAGTGTCATACACAATTCTTATTTATTTCAATTCGACCACTGTAGAGATATCGCCGGTAAAAGCTTAGTTATATTTTTTTTAGCTTTACGCTGTATCTCACACCTAGCAAGGTAGGCAGTGGGAACTTAGCGTTAAGACACTTCGTTTTCCACTTTCCGCCCAATTTTTCGTGGCATTGAATAGTGCCAGAGCGAAGAAATAAAAATACTATTTAATTCCTTCGAGTGGGGATCGAACCCACAACCGTCGCAGTACAGTGACATTCTTGTGCCCCTGCGCCACGACGGCCACGTTTATACATATAGATCAATTATAGAAGAGAGAACACACCCGCTTATTAGCGTGCAGTTATTAATATTCCGCTCGTTGCCAGCACTGATTTGCCCTTATACTCGCCCAAATAATATTATACTACCAACTCTGAACACGTACACACTTGTATTAAGTTTGCTCTTTTTGTTTGTTTGTTGGGTTGTGCCTTACTGTGTAATGGTAGTGGGTTCGATTTTTTTCTTTTGTGGTAGAGTTAATCTCGTAAAAAAGACATTCCACAGGAACTCTTCAGTATGAAGACGTTCTACAAATATAAAAAAAACATATTAACAGAACATTTTGATACCCTATCGCATGTAGTAGTAGAAATAAATATAAGAAAAAATTAAATTAATATTTAAATCAGGTTTACGCTGTATCGCACACACAGCGGGGTAGGCAGAGGGAACCTTGTGTTAAGAGACTCCATTCCCCACTCCACTCTGTTTCCACTGAAATAAATGTAGGTTTCAAATAATTAAGTAATAACAGAAAGCAACGCCAGTATATTATACTAGTCTTCTCTATATATAACACATCGTCCCGTATCCTACAGTGTTTTTACGATCGCGTAAATGGATACATTGCAATTTTATTACATGTTTCCGAAGTAATACGTCCATCCGTCTGTCTGAGCTTAGGTCTATTTATTATCTTCGATATGGGATAGGACTTGGATGCCACTTAGTTTCAGATACAAATTCTAGGTTTTACTGCGTTTTTATGACTGTCTAGTGTTTTGTTTCAGTTTATTTCTATGGTTGTGTCGTTAAATTTAATTTCGATTGGAGAATGAAGTGTCTCGACACTAAGATCTCTCTGCCTACTATTTGGATGTATTATATATATTGAATATTAGCTTACCGCAGTATTCTACATATAGCTTCGTTCACCCCGCGTCTCCCACTTTTATATATATTGCATGTTGATTGGTGATACTTCGAAGACAATACCTACGCGAAGAAATGAAAATAGTAAATTTCTCCGAATGGAAACTGGACCCAACAACCATCGCGCCTACATTCAGACCACCGCGTCGGCAGCACTATCTTCACTACCTTCTAACTAAATAAATGTAACGTGTTTCGATCTGTCTTAGCTAATCATATTAAAAATTAAGTCATACTACACAGGTCAGCTTCACGCTGTATTCCGCACAGAGCAGGGTAGGCAGAGGGGAACACAGTGTTAAGACACTCCGTTCCCCACTTTCTGCAAAATTTTCTGATTCGAACCGGCAACTAGTGTCATCACCTGAGATCTAGAATACTCGTACATTAAACTAGTATACCGTAAATTACATGTATGCTATAGTATAGCTCTTTGAGGTTTACTTCTTAGGCACTATGGCTGAATGCCAGTGGTCTCACACATACCGACCTACTTGTTTAAGTGAAACCACTACGTGCTCACAGAATGTATTGATTTAAATATATATTACAATCATATAGCTAGATGAAGCCGTTTCACTGTAAATGCGACGATTGTGAGTTCGATTCTTACTCCTAGGAATGGTTTATTTTAATTTTCTCACTTGTTGAGTTCCTCCACTTAAAATGATGAGACATTCTGTTATGTGAGGAAGGCAACTCTGACCGCATGTACAGTGGGCTACAACGAAACGATAAACGTAAAGTATGTGTATAGCTTATAGATAGATAGACTTCTTTGTTAAATTGACTAAGCAATGCGAAAAGAATTTTTCATTTTGCACCAGTAGTTCCTGAGATTAGCGCGTTCAACCAAACAAACTCTTTCACTTTATAATATTAATACAGAGTATAGATTCTACACAACACATCTACATACATTACGTATGGCGACCAACGTGGGCTGCCATTGAATGTGCCTAATTTGGTTATATTGAAAATTAGTCGCTCTTTCTGAAGTAGTGAGATGTAAGTGGGATGTATCTATTTGCTGGGGCTGGTTGTGAATGTAAATATCTCGTGGGGTATATTTTCATTTAAAGCACGGGTAGGTTTGGTTTTTTTTATTCTCTCTTATTTCTCTTTGTGTATATCGATGCTCCGTGGACTCTCTTCGTCTCTGTTTTATGTTTGTTTTTGTTTTGTTTTATTATTTCTTGATGGTATCAAACTCTTCGTTTTAAGTGGTTTTTGGGAGAACTGACAAGAGTCATTTCAAATGTTATCCTGCATATTTCTTATTGAGCAGTCTGTTTAACTGGTAAAGAAGTTAGATTTTGTCTAGGAATCTCCAATGTCTTCATTGATTTTACCATATCCATTACAGGAACACTTGTATCGAGGAAAATCGTATTTTGTAAATGAGTTTCAAACAAGATGTATTATTTCACTAGTATCTCATCCGACTTCGTTTATGACAGCTCTAAAACTGTAGACTTTATGACAGCATACGGAAAGACAGTTTTATAGTTTACAGTTATTTGACGTAATACCTAAAATGACACACCGGTGAGCGCGGATTCGATGCTCCCTGCATTTTTGATGCAAATTTCAATTCACTTAAGTTCCCTGACGTGTTTGACGTGAATTCTCAATATTGTGAGTCGTCTATGAATGTTTTATTGTTCTTCTACGTGAGCATTGGTAAAGTAGCTTATGCTAAATAAAAATACGGAAAGAATTTATTTTTAAGTAGATACACAGTACTACTAGTAACTTTGAATATGTGTATTATTTATCTAGACGTACTTATTAAATATAACTTAAAAATATAAACCTGAATTCAAAAATAAAATATTAATTGAAAAAATTTTATTACAAGCAAGGTTTCTACATTTTTTTCATGGTATATTGTATCTCATTTTTATATTTACCAATGTAAAAACACTTTGATGATATAACATTATTTTTCTTTGCTTGTCTATCGAGAGTGAGGAAACACCCGTATATTGCAATGTAGGCAGAAGGAACGTAGTGTTAAGTCACTTTTTTTCCTAAGCACATCCAAATTATGAATTACGAGATATTGCATGTTAAGTGGAGTAATTCAACGTCGCGCTGTCTTGTTACCAGAACTAGGAAGTGAAAACAATTCAAACCACTGAACGAGAATCGAACTCATAACCATCGCATTCACAACCAAACAGCCACAACACTTAAATTTTGAATGCAAATTTCACATATACATAATGTATTAGTATTTTTTTTCTTTTTACTAGGGCCTATCCAAAACAAGATTAGCATTAAAGAAATATGGAATCGATCAGCCTCCTTCAGACATTAAAGGGTTTCCCCACTTACGTCTACGCCAATAAAACGCTATCAATTATTAACAGCGCCATAAAAATGCCTCCCGATGACATCACATTACAAAAAGGGGGCGGCGTGTCAGTCCCCAGGCGCCTGTAAAGTGTACACCTACCCTCGTTTAGTGAACCAACTCTATTTCTATTGGATTAGAGACGGGTTTCTAAGCTATATTTTGTTGAGGATGTCGTGGTGCAGTGCTATAGCGTGTGACTGTTAACGCGATAGTAGTTTGTTCGATTTCCTCTCGAGGGAATGAGTTTTTTTTGGTTTCTTTACGCTGGTATCAAGAACAAAGGAGAGGTACGAGTGCTGAGTTCCGCCACTCAACATGCAATATTGCGATAGTTCGGCGGAAAGTGAGGAACAGAGTGTCTTAACACTATGTTCCCTCTACCTATTCAGCTATATGAGGTAGCGTGTAGCCAAAAAAAGACAATATTTTGCTCTATATAATAAAGTTGTACGATTTTAGATCCTGTTGCGTTAAAAATAAAGGTTAGGATTGTGCAGTACTTTTTTTAAGATATTGGGTAACAGGTAGTGGCAAGTGGAGCCTGAAATTCGATGAGATTGTGTACGCAGCGAACTAATAGTATTCCAAGACCAAATATTGTGGGTAGGCGGAGTGCTTATTTACATTGATATCATTACGTAGGTAGGGGTTCGAAATTGGGGTTGTATCAAGTTTCCTTTTAGTGTAGGCTTTCAAGTTTATGAATTGTATATATTCCTACATACGCACATAGCAGTGTGAGCAGAGGGCACCTGGGAACCTAGGAACCACCTGGGAACCTGGGAGTGTAAGGTTTACAACCTTACACTCCTTGTGGAAAACGCAGCGCCTAATATATTAAATTACAATTTTCATATATGTATAATATCGTTTCCTTTCGTCATAAAAGACATAGAAACAGAGAGAGAGAAAGAATCTTGCAACACATCAATATTTTTACTTACGTTCATTACCTATAATATGCATAATACTTTTTTCATTGAAAATGAACTGACATTTTATTAATCAGCTTAAAAATACTGAGCACTTATATTATGTGCGTCGAGCAATCACTTTAATATGCAGGTAATATCATTAAATCGCTTTATATCTATACAAGCTATTTTCTGTGGCGTCGTCCCCGTGGCTAGATGAAAATAACTGAGGATTTTGACTTTGATTAAGGAATCCATAGACAAAACCTGGTCTTAAACTATTAGTTTGAAATAAAAAAAATTGTTAGTCCAGTCGTGGCGCACGGGCTCAAGCGTCCGGCGGAAAGTGGAGAACGGATGTGTCTTAATAGGAACGGAGTCGGTTAGTTAGACCTTCTGCCTACCCTGCTATGTGGGATACAGTGGAAACGAAAACCCTTTTTGTGGACAGAATTGAATTTTGGAAAAGTTAAGAACCTAGTGTCTCATAACTAAATTATTTCTTCTGCTATATCCGATCGGTTATATAACTAAATTTAAATGGATTCAAATAGCTTCCTTAACAAGCAGCTTCACTCTGTATCCCGCATACAGCAGGATAGATAGAGGTAGCCTAGTCTAAAACACTCCTTTCTCCTCTCCGTCTTCTTAATATACAAATTTCCAATGCGACTAACAATAATGAGTTAGTCAATTAGTCTCATGGCAGTACACAAGGGGCGTGGCCTTCGCTCCCCCGCCGCTGACACTGTGTGTACATCTTAATTATATTGGAGCAATTAAACACTATGCGTGTTTGGTTTTGGTACTATCTATATTGAATTCTGTTAGTCTGTCTGTTTATTTACTGGTGGAATCTGTGGGTGTAGTGATTTCTTATGAAGAGTTAAATATTATGTAGGCGGTAACACGGCGTTGACTCCTGGTCTGAGCTTGGAAATGGAAATAAAAATCCATTTCCCGGAGAGAGAATCTCACTCATGACTATCGCGCTAACAGTATATGTGTTTAACGTTCCCATTCCCAATGCACACGAACGCCTCGAAAATTCGGCTGAAAGTGGGAAACAAGAAGTGCTTTAATTGAGAGTCTCTTAACACTAAGTTCCCAGGTTCCCTCTGCTTACCCTGTTATGTGCAGTACAGAATACGACGTAAAGCTGAAAATGTTGTAGTTTACTCGATTTTTATTTAATAAAATTTACAACACCATTTTTGTGAGTACACGCTCTCTATTTTACATTTCTCAAGCTTAACGGACTTCTTTACATTGTAATTTGTATGAGACATAAAACGTATCTTTGCAATGAAAGAAGGGAATAAAATCTTTTTAGGACAGGAAAATAAAATATTTTAAATATTTTAAAGTAATTTTGTAGTAGGTGGGTATATACTGTTGAGTGCTCTTTGCACTTTTGCCTGAACACTATCCGTTGAAAATGCTTCCCGTAGTATAATTTACTTACCAGTTAACTAAAGCTATTTGGTACAAAGTTTTGTGTAATATACCTATGTGTAATTTTAGATATTTAAAAAGAAATGTAGTCACGTCTTTTCCCTCACAGCGTGATAGATAGAGGGGACCTAGTGTTAAGATACTCCATTACTCATTGGCGGCGAAACACAACGCCGTGCTTTATATATTTCAAATATACCTAGTTGAATCACATAAATATATAAAATAATCGAGGCAACGCGTAATGCCTCGAATAAACGCCACAATTGAATAGTGCTTGGAGAACAGTGTTTCAACACTAGGTTCCTATTCCTAGGCTTGTTTTTCAGTTTCACGCTGTATCCCGCATGTAGGAGGGTAAGCAGATAGCCTATAATATACATATTTAGTCTAAATAACGAGCTATTCCTATTTGGACTTACATTCACGTACAAGCGCGCATCAGTCCCCTGGCGTGTAATGACACTGGCACTATTCACAAACACTTGCATGTGTTTATTTTGGACGATTTTTGAGTAATTTATCTCACACTTAGTTTTTTCTTCTATATATCCAGAAAATTTATGTTACAATGGACTATTGGTACCTACTTGTTATCAATAATAGAAAATCGTTAAATATAGTTATTAAATTCTCTGGCACCATTGTGAAATTATAATCTGTAACATGGTGATATATATATATAGACTAAATAATGAGCTATTCCTATTTGCGTTCGCATTCACCTACAAAGGCGCGTCAGTCCCCTGGCGTGTAGTGACACTGTAACAAACACTTGTATGAGTTTACTCTGTGCTCATTATGGGAATGTATTGGTTTAAGTTGAACTTGTAAACTTTTCGAGTTTATTTCTCTCTGTTAGTTAGTATTTCTGTTATTTGTGACACGAATTTTTATACATACTACTTTATATATTATGCTATTATAATTACATTCTTACTTCTTATTACGCTATTTTCTCTTAAAAGAATAGACAGACGAAACCTACTTAAAATAGTTATTTTATGTATTTTGTAAATGGATTAATGAATTTGCATCTAACTGTAGGCCATAATTACGTATTTTTTTCAACATTTTTTGCATGATATGCAAAAATTGGTAATATCAAGAGATAGAACCCCCCGCGTTCACAGTCAGACACTGTCCAACTGCGCTACTAAGGCCTCAATCATTTAAGGAATATATTATATTTAAATTACTTTATGAAATTTGGACGTATAAAGAGCTATCTACATATAAACTATCCCACATACGCCCGTATTATAATATCGGAAGGCCACCCAAACTAACTTTTCACTGGAACTTTTGTAATTTGAACTCTCAGTTCTAAAAGTGATTAATCCATACATATCGGTATTGGATACCCTAACAGGTATTGATTAATTAGAATAGGGCAAATTGATTAAATTATAATACTAAATTTACTTTATTTTTCTTCCATTTTTTTTTACTTCTAGCAACAAAACAAAAATTTGGCGGAAAATGGGAAATTGAGTGTCTTAACACTCAGTTCCCTCTGCCTACACCGCTATATACAAGATACAGGTTGAATAAAAATATATAATTTATATTCTAAATGTTCATCTTCAGTTTCTTTTTTTTCTTTCTTCTGAAAATAGAAAAGTAAATGAAAATGTCTCTTAAACTAAATATCGTAACATTTTTAAGAGTAAATGAATTTCTTTGTAACTATTAAAATATTACAACTACTGATTTCTTGTTTGATATCGTAGATATTATCTATTTAATTTGGCTTGGAGAGTAAACTAATTAAATGTGCTAAAGCTAGGATTCCGGTTCGGTCAGCGTTCTGAAGCTTATTTGGAACAAACAGACGTTTTGAAAGTGTATTAGACAAATGTATGTGGGTATGTATGTAGGTGTTGAATGATATCAAGTGCAGTTGTACATACTTATATAGTCAATTGAAATAGCTGGTTAAAGTTGTAAAATTATTTTTTATGGAATATTTATACGTAATATTTTAAAAGATGGCTGTTGATGATGATGATGATGATGAATATTTTAAACAGCTTGTTTGGTTGATTGCCATAATCTCAAAAACTCGGTACTGCTTCCTATAGAAAAAATCTTCTTGTGTTGGATTATCCATCTATTAAAGAAGTCTATAGGATATACCTACTACATTACGTACAAGCGTTTTGATTGAAAGTTGCAAATGTAATTTTCATTATTTTTTTAGCTTCACTTTGTATCCTGCCTAAAGCAGAGTAGGCAAAGGGAATTTGGGAGACTACCCTCACAGAATTGAAAACAAACATTAACGATATAATATACTGGTTTCTAAAATTGGTCACTAAAAATGTCAAAGGACGAATTCGCGCCCCCCAAAACCATTCAGCCCGTTACCTTACTAAATAAATACAATACGCACGTTTCCAAAAGCATTCGGTCTATTCACTTTTAAAAACACCTGTTGAATGACCAACGAAAGGATTGGTACGCCGCCACTTTACCACTTGTACGGTGTAAATGCATCTCCTAAGTATTTTGGGGATAAGTCGACTTTCTGTTATTGTTGATTAAGTAAGACCTTCTGAGATCTTTTTTTTTTTGGGGAAAAGAAAAAATAAGATGCTTTTTTCTTTTTTGTTAGTTTTGGTGTTATTTTCTTTGTCTCTTTTTGGCCAGCTTTCGAGGCATTGCGTGTAAAACTTAAATGATGAAATTCATTCTCTCAAGTGACAGCTAAACTCACAGTCTGACGTTGTGCCTCATTATTTTATTAGAATTTGACGCAGTATCCCGCGCTTAGCAGGGTAGGCATGGCGAACCTGGGAACCTAATTGCGTTAAACTCAACGCTGCGTTTAACCCCGTTACTAGACCGAGGAAAATGAAAATAATAAATATTTTATTCCCCCGAGTGGTGATCGAACCCACAACCGTCGCGTTTTGCCCCTGCACAGTATACTCTATTTAAAATATAAAAATTATACAAGCAAACCAGTACACCAGCCTTAGTATACGATATAGTATCCCTAATTCCCTACGTCTGGGGACTAATTTTATTTGAGCAAGTCTCCCTGGCTCCTTACACTCGTGCAAGTTGAGAGGATGGAATTGAAATCAATTTACTATAGCGATACCTACTTGCTATGAACTGATAAGATAAGTGATTTGGCGTCCATTTGGATTTTAGCGTATAATTTTTGTATTGAAAGATCTTATGGTAGTATTTTAATTAATAGTATAATGAAATTAAGTTTTTTTTGTTTTGTTTTATGTGAGTTAGCGCAGCGTTGTGTTGCGTCACTCAGCACAGATTGTCTCGGATTCGGTCGGTTAGTGGTTAGAGTAGTGATTTGACTCTTAACACCAGACTCTCTTTATCTTGCCAATCAGGAAAAACTGTGACTACTAATACAACACTGTAAATTAAGAATACTTATATTTATCAGGTGATTTTTAGTGTTAATTTTTGAATCAGTCAGTTATTAGGTTATGCCTGACTGACTGAAAACATTCCTATATCGCACTGAAAAAAACAACTCAACACAAATGTATGCAAAGGAAAATCGCAAGTATTAAATGTTCATAATTTTCGCAAAGAATTCTTTATTATAATAATCCTTTCTTGGGAGAGTTAGCTTTGTGGCGGCCGCATGTTGCAGTTTAATTAAAAAAACCCGACTGTTTCATATAAAAAGATCTCTTGACCTAATTAAATAGTCCACAATATGGCTGCTAAATGAACCTACGACGTGATACGTCTCGATGCCTCGATGTCTATTGTCATTCTAGTGTTTTGGAGTTATTGCAGATATGTGTTTGTATGTGTGTCCATATATAAGTATTCATTTACGTTGGTTGAACGCGCTAATCTCAGAAACTACTGACAAATTGTTTTTGGGTTAGATAAACCGTTTATCTAGGAAATTTATAACCTACAATCTGTGTTATATTCATCTTAATCGTTGTGTCATGACAACATACAAATGTCAAATGTCAAATAACAAATGTCATACACAACTATTAGTTATCTCCATTAAACCACGTGGTCAAAGTCGTAGACAAAAGCTAGTTTAGTAATATTTGTCTTTTTACCGAAGAGCAAATAAGAAGATATTTCATTCCCCCGAGTGAGAATCGAATTCGCAACCGTCGCATCAGCCAGACTTAAACCAAATAAAAACTTCAAACATTTCGAGCGTTTTCTTTGTCTCTTTATAAAAACTACTAGAAATATCATCATTCACACGTATGAAAGACGACGCTTTAAACAACTTTCCCGTGTATTTTCCACAGTTATTTCTAACTTTGTCATTGTTAAATATTTTATTTCAATACTCCCGTCTAATTCCCGCAGGACTTGCGGCTTACAAGCGCCTTCGCAAAGTTGCTAGATGCAACAAACTTTATTATATGAAATAACTCAGTAACTCTACGTACGTACAGACCGTCGGTGGTGATATTATATTTATATGTATATATTAGGTGAGGGCAGTCGTGGTGTGACTGTAAATGTGACAGGTTGGGTTGTAGGCTCGATTTCCAGTTGGGGAATGCATTATTTAGGCGGTAGCGAGGCTAAGCGAGACGTTGAATTCTGTCAATCAACATGCAATGCCTCCCGCATTCGGCGAAAACCGGCAAACGGAAGTGTCTCAATGGGAACGGAGTGTCTGAGCACTAGGTTTTAAGCTTCCATCTGCCTACGCTATTATATACGGCATCCAGCGAGAAGCTTAAATAAGAGCAAAAGAAAGAATAATATATATGTATGTATCCAATACAAAAAGTATTTTTGAGTTCGAGCTAGAAGTTTCTAAGATTACCGCGTTCAACTAAACAATTTATTTAATTTTATAATGTTAGTCTAGATGTAAGTATTTATAGATTTAGCGATGCAATAAAATATAAAAGATTTTTGTTGAGATATGCTTTGCTTTTCGTTGAAAATTAAACCCTATCTATCTCGCGTTCCGTTAGACATCCAACAATTGTGCCAAAATGATGTCTATTGAATAGATGTCTTGTATACAAATTATTCCCGGCCCAGTGGTCTCGAGAAATCGTGACAGAAACATACACACACTCTTCTAAGCTCCATACTAAATATTAGCGACGCGTTCGAAGCTACAAGGAAAACCTTTTAAATGATATTTTTCCTGTAACGCAATTTTTATTCGGAATATAGGTAAACATAAGTTTATATGTAGGTACCTAAAGAAAAGAGAAGCAGCTTCGCGCATGAGAAGGGAACCTAGTATTAAGTCACTCCATTCCCCACTTTCTGTACAATTTTCAAGACATTGTATGGTAAGTGGAGTAACTCAACGCTGAAATTTATCTATCAAATGAAAATAAATTTAATATAATCATTCCCACAAAGCGGATCGAACCCACGACCGTCGCATTTCCAATCAGACGCTGTGACGCTGCGCCAAGACAGCTTCTGATACCAATATACGTATTTGAATATTGTCGCCTAATTACACACGGTGGTTGCTGGTTTATTTCCAATTCGGAGCATATTACGTAGTTTTTATTTCCCTTCTCCGTTTAAACAAAGTGTAAGTCAGAGCTACTTAGAACTAGGTTTTTTTTGCGGATTTTATCTACTTACTAGCGGACGCGCACAGCTTCGCTTGCGTATTTAAGGGTGAATTCTAATAACCCATGAAACATGTGTTCAATGAAATATATTTAAGAGTCTAAATTTAAAATTTTATAAAAATCGTTGGCGATTTAAAGATCTTTCCATACAAACTTTCAACCCCTTATTTGCACCCTTAGGGGGAGAATTCTAGAAAACGATGAAACACGTGTTCAATTAAATACTTTTAAAAATCTAAATTTTAAATTTTATAAATTTCGGTGTCGATTTAATTTTTTTTCCATACAAACTTTCAACCCCTATTTCACCCCTTTAGAGTTAAAATTTTTCAAAATCCCTTCTTAGTGGATATCCAGATTCCGAAAGTAAACATCTTTCCAAATTTAACGTTTCTATCATCAGCGGTTACGGCTGTGCGTGCGTCTTACCTCAGTCAGTGAGGACAAGTCCTTTTATATATATAGATAATGAGAAAAATATTATTTCATTAAACATTGAGGCCGCCGTGACACAACGACACATCGTAAGTTTACTTCCCACTAAGGGGAATTTATTATTTTTATATCCATGCTCTCAACAATAGAAAGCTCAACGTTGAGTTCCGCCATTTACCTAATAAAAGAAAATACGAAAATTTGGTGGCGGTGTGTGGGAAAAGGAATATATAAAATCTAGATTTCTTTTGCTATATGTGAGACACAATTTTTAAGTTGTTAAGCTAATAATACACCATTTTAATATAACGTATTAAATTCCTCTACGATGAATAAATATGAACCCGCAACAATCGCAAACAGAAGGCAATACAACTCAAACAAACTACACAGAAGTAAGCCACAAAGGATTCACATTATCGTTATATGAATATTAAACGCTAAACTAAAATTAGTTTCGATCGATGACTGACGGACGGACCAATTAGAGTATTAACTGTAGGTAATGGGATGTAGTCAAATATACATACATACATGCATACATACATACATACATATGAATGAATAATGTAATTTTATGACGATAAAATTGTTTTTTTTTAGCTGTGGGCCGTCGCATTCGTAGTCTAAGCTTTTGCCACGGCAGCCTCTCGTATTTTTAATTTTTTATTACACACTACGAAAAGGAAAACTTTTAACACTTAAAAAAAAATCGATGGTTATAAATTCAATCTACTATCGAATAATATCGGTAAATAACATAGAGGAAGTAATAAAAAAAGTTCTCGAAAAAAGTAAAAGAAAATAATTGCTAGAAAATATTGTCTTTCACCAAAAATAAGAAAAAATAAAAACTAAAAAGTACTTTTATTTTACCACAAAAACTAGCAAGATCCCACACTACCTATTTCATAATTCAACTAGAACTGTAAGCTAACGTACGCATAATTCACAAATTCAGAACGAAACGATGAAACATTTTTCTCATGTCCTCGCGGGGGTTGGTTGGAACACGGCCATTCCATTTGGATGGGCGTGAAATGTCCTCCCCAGGGATTGAACCTGCTTTATCCGTTGAGTAACCGGTGGCCAGCTGTGCTATAATGTGATAAGTTTAATATATGTATGTGTAATTTATATGTATCTACAAACATTATATATGTAATAGCCTAAATAAAAAAACTAGAAAGTGTATAACATTGCCCCCGCGGCCAAATGGAATTCACTGCTAAAATTCTGATGAACTGTATTGTACGAATTTGTAATATAGCATATAGCCTATATTATTCGAAAGAAAGACTATGCAATAATCAAATTAATTATTTATTATTTACATCTCCTCGCTCTGATAACGAGACAAAGCGCGGTGATAAGATCCGCCAGTCAACACGCGATACCTCTGGAAATCGGCGGAAAGTAGGAAATGGAAGTATCTTAATAAAAAAATATTGTATCGTACAAACTCCGGTTAAGATATATAAATATAAGCTACTTTTCTATGTATAAACAAAAGTCCACTAACAAATGTATATAAAATCGACAGTCCGGCTGAGAGCCAATCACTTAACGACGCGTACCTAGTGACGATCAAAACTTGTCGAAAACTATACATGGATATACTGTTTTGATACTTGGTTACGTAATGGTGTCTTTTTTTCTTTCTTTTTTCAGTATTTGTGCGTTATTTTACATATTATCTTTTATCTACGGCTTCGGTTACGTGATCAAATGGATATAGCTGAGAGTCATGTATGACACATGACACATTCTAATTTTCCGTAGTAACACTGACCACATATGCAGTGGGTGAATGCATATGCGGTCAGTGTTACTTGGTGTATTAACTATTAACATTATCCCTCTGCTTTCTGTGAAATGCACGAAAAATCGTAGAGTTACTTTTCGTTATATTTTATTATTATAATCCAAGTATCAACGCGTGCCCCGCCCGCCACACTGGCTATTGACAAATCGTTTTGAGGAGAGCTCTTACGTTCGCGCGATTTCGACCGCGTCCGCTTCCTGTTTGTATGTATTGTTTATTGGTTTACAATACAAACATAAATATTACTATAAAGTGTTGTACTATAAAGTGTATTGTGTGAACTTGGCGGAACTCAAAGCCGCCCAATGTGCGATCAGAAGAGTGCTTTTAATGTGTTATTTTAGAAATAGTAAACGGTTTTAGCACTTTTTACCTTTATTCTTTTGTTTATCTGTCATTATCCAAGAGGTCACGATCAAGAAATTTTCACTCTCTTTTTTGATTCGTTGGTCTATTGTCTTAATTTAGTTAGGGTATCTTTGCAAGCCTTATTTTTCTATATTTTCCCCGGTTGTGTATAGTGAAGTGTTTTTTTTTTAACTTTGTTTATATTTTAAATATTTTAGGTTGAACAAAATATTTAAACAAAGTAATAAACACGATGGGTCTGGTATAATTTCCAGAAATTACAAAGCTTTTAAATTTTCTAAAATTACAAAAAAAGCACTCTACTTTCTCTCCGCCCACAAAATTACCATACCGGCCCACCACAATCGGTTAGCGAAATCAATCAATAATATTTACATTAGTACATAAATAAAGGCACCGCCGGCTCTTTGATAAATGAGTTTTGTATCGATCACCCGTTGTGGCCTGTCACGCTTGTCGCGGTGGTATTACACACCGCCGCGCCGGCCGGCCCCTGTTCCATCACCGTTCGTGTTAGTGTGGCAACACTGTTGTTTTGGGTGTGTGTAGTGTCACACAGTGTTAAGGCTTTCCCCAGTTTCCGCCCATTTCTGGAGGCATTGCGTGTTCTATGGCGGAACTCAACGCCGCGCTTTGCCTCGACACTTGAGATATGAAAATATAAATTTTCGGGATGGGATCGAATCCACAACTACGCTACGACTGACCTCTACTACTAAAAAATATTATATATATATACGGGACAATTTAAATATATTATATAGATTTTCCTGTTTTAAGCGAAATATGGGTGGTACATACATACGTGAAAGATAAAATAATCAACGCTTTCGAATAAAATATACGCAGTTTTGTCGCTTAATTGAATATAAATACAAAAGAACTTCGTTATAATATTTCATCGTTAAAAAGCTTTCACGTTGTATTATGACGAACAAGAGTTGTTATGGAAATTATTAAATTTATATCTACTACTAATTATGTATCTATCCGTCGTGGCGCAGCGGGACAACGTGTCAATGTTATCCCAGTAGTTGTGGGTTCGATTCACACACACTCGGGAGAAATTATTATTGTTTTAGACCACGCCTTTTATTTTTTTTTATTAGCATATATCAGGCTAGACAGAGGGAATCTGAGAACTCAGTGTTAAGGCACTACATTTCCTATTTAGACATTTCCGTTTTCCACTTTCCGTCGAATTTATGAGGCAAGGTAATATTTGGGTACGGACCTCTAAAAATATTATCATTTTCCTTATCAAAGATGATTATTTTGTCTAATCAAATCGTGACATAATTTATTATCAAAATTTCCGGTTCTTTTCAAACAATTACACCTCATTAATTCTTTAAATACCCCAAAATAGAAAGATATAAACGAGACTTCTCCAAATGTTTTCTGTCTTACGTTTTTTTATTCATCAATCCATTGTTTCGGGCAAATGCGAGACGAGTTGAGCTCGAAAATGAATGGAGTTTATTTACAAGGCTTTATTTTTTAATGTTTTTTCTCCGAGCCATTCGTCTTCGGTACACTTTTGAGATGCAACCCGTTGTTCTGACGACGGATGACCTTAGATTTCTGTTTGTTTTGACATATTATAAAAATGGGCGTCATTTTGATAGAAATACTATTTTTTTTATATTTTTGCTAGGTTTTACCTACTGTTTTAGTTTCATAGCCGAATCTAAACCACTAAGAACTGTGTAGTACATCCTAAGTAGGTGCAGTGGGTTACAGTGACACAAGCATTATAACAAGGAAACGGAAATCCCACCGATAAGTGATCATGATATCGTATCATTAATATTCAATCGTTGACGATCTTAGATCACGATAGCTCTTATTGCACTGTCAGTTGCATATAATGGGTCCTATTATTGAAATGGCTAGGTTCGATATCCACTTAGCAAGGTAAGCAGAGTCAATTTGAAAACCTAGTGTGCTCCATATGCAGGACCAGCGTGAAGCTAAAAGTTACTAATACTATTAATAATAAACATGCCACTTCCATATTTTCCAACTATTCCAATCAAATATTAAATTTAAGCCACAATTTGGAAAGTGCAGCTATTTCGTACATTATGGGTAGATATTACTAAGTTACTATGCAATTTTATCTAATTCGACCCGGCGATATGCATGTCAGATCGAAGTAAATAACGTTCGTGCGACAGTCGACCCGCAATAAACGTGAACGAAGTCTGGAAATAAGTTTAAACTTTATAGTTATCTATTATAGTAAAAGCTGGGTTGTAAAGCCTGATGGAATGGATGATCTAGTTTCCAGGCTTTTTTATGGTTGCCTATAGTGCTTGGTATCCTGCCTAGGCTGGATCTTAGGTGTTGAGGTTTTATGCCTACATTACTACTACTGTAGATGTATATTGTATTGTGTGGGGTGATATAGTGGCTATATGATTTTGTTCGTTTCAATGGCTACCCACTAGGTTCTTCGGGTTTTTAAAAAAGCGTTAGTTGGAGAAGCGTTACTTATTACTAGATCTGTCAGTAGTAAGAGCCATAATATCAGTTTAAATCTTTTACGTCTCTAAAAACTTTTATGCAGAAAGAAAAGAGCTTACCACTAGGCTTCGATTGACAGTAAATAATTGAGATAATTTTGTGTTTCAAGAAATGTCTTTCAAAAGTCAAGTTAACAATCAAGCGGATTACTTGCCGCGACGCAGCAAATATTCATCTGTAAATGGATGTTTTAACGTCGACAGTATAACGTTGGAAATGTAGATAGCTGTAATTATAGAAAAATATATATTTTTTACATCGTTCCTGGAGGTGGAGATTACGGTGATATAGGTACATATGCTTTTCGATAAGTCCACATACTTTTTATATGGCTTTTGTCCAATTCAAAAAGAGTCAGTAAAAAAAGAGAGAGTACAATTTCTTGTCACGGTTCTTCTCAGATCTGTGGCAGTAACTTCAGTGAAGAGGTAGTAATATGATGTAACTATATTGGTTCAGTACTCAAAACTAAAAATATTTCAGCAAATCCAAATTAGGTCGGAAAACCGAAGCTAGAACGAAGAAACACAAAGAAATATGATATAAATTATATAAGTAATGTCTGTTATTTATTCCCTAATGAAATAGAACTTGGTGTTACTGTTATTATTTTCAGCATTATTAAGATAGAAATGAGCTTTTACTTTGTGGTGAACTAATTAGATGTACTCGTATACCTACTAAAATTTGTAGGTGCTAATGTTTCTTCGGTCGTGTTGGATAAAGTGCTGTGTTGGGTTCTGCCATTCAACATGGAATGTTTTGAAATTGAGAGGAGAATGGAGAACGGAGTGTCTTGATAATAGATTCATTTTCTATTTTGATGTATAGGGGTGATGCGTGCCTGGTAATCTTTGTGTTTCCAGAGCAGGAGGGGGACTGGTCGAACCGCTAAGTCTACAGATTTCTCATATGTATACATCAGGAAGTACCATATAAAATGCATAAAACTCGCGTAAACCAAACCGCGTCTCCATAACATTAATCACAATCTCATCATATTTGGATAGTGTTAAGAGTTCATCAGACCAGCACTGTGTCAGTCCCCGGAACGCAATCAGCGTATCGGGCGGACGTCAGACTGACACACGTCGACGCCTACTAATTTGACTGCCATTCATTCGTCGGGGAGGCTGACGAGTTATGAGTGTCATACGCGCGTATGCTTACACTGTGCTCTACACTCTGCAGTACGGATAACCTATGGCGTCGATAAATTTGATTTTAGGTACCAGGGAGAAGCTGTTGGAGGATTTTGGTTTCGGTTTTATGTTGTCATTTGTCAGTTAAGTGGGAGGTTGGTCTAGTTGATCGGTGCTGGGGTACAGGCGTGTGACTGTAAAAGCGTCAGATTGTGGATTCGATTCCCACTTGAGGGAATTAAATATTTTAAATTTTTGTTGAGTTGCTTCATTCAACTCGCAATGTCTTAAGAATTCGACGGACAGTGGGGAACGGAGTGTCTTAACGCTGAGTTCCCTCTGTTTACCCTGCTATACGTGAGATACAGCGTGAACCAGAAAAAAATATTATTGACTTTATTTTTTTTTCTTGGCCTTACGCTGGATACCGCAGGGTAAGCAGAGAAAACTAAGTATTAACATACTAGGTTCTTCCCTTCCTAGAGATTTGACTCAAAGGAAAATTAACATGCGACGCTTACAAACACTAACAGAATTACCTAACATTGTACCACCAGGCTAACCGATAAAAATCAAAGTAGGTAAATATAAAAATAATAAAAAGACACAGTATTCCACACAGCCGGGGTCACCCGAACGGGTCGTATTTTACTTTAAAGGTATAGATAGCGCACCCTCCCCTCTACCGCCCTCCCCCGCCCTCCCCCGCCACCTTGGTTTTCACAAAATTTTATTACGCTGATAAGAAAGTGGCTTAGAGCCAGTAGGTGCCAGAAACGACCAGTCAGTGGTATCATGGTGTAAAGTGAAAATTTTATGTTATTATTTTTTGGGGATTGTTATGGGAAAATAAAGGGATTTTTTTTAATGAGAAGATAGTTTTGAGTTAGAATTTTACTTATTAATATTTATATTTACGACTGCAGAATCTTCCATAGTGAGTTTGATATTTTAAGAATGGATCCCAGGTGGTAGATGTAATAATCGATTTTCAATCAAAGATCTCATTACTAAATATTTTATTTCCTCTAGTGGGGATTTAATTTACAACCTGTCGCGCTTGTGCTTTTTTATGCATATTTTAATAAGTTTTTTTTTATATTTTTTCAGGTACGTACCTACTTGGCGGATTACGGATGTAGGGTAAAGAATGTAGGTACATATACACACACATTCAGACACTTAACTGAAAAATGTATATAGGTTGCCTAACAAAAATAAGAAGAAATATCGTCTGAAATGATGATAAAATAGCATTTCAAAGTTTGTCCAAATATTATTGTTATGTATGAGTAACTTAATTTCGAAGAACCCATGTGGTTGGTTATTTAAGGATTCTTCCAATCTATGTAAATATATTCAAATATAAAACTCTTGTATTGCTGTGTGACTGACTGTCAACGCACAGACCAAACTGGATAAGTTCAGTAAGTGGAATTTTAAGCCAAACGTTCTTTCTTATCAAGCTTGTAGAATATTGTACATATAAGAATTCGACGTAGCTTGATGAGAACGTATGGCTTAGTGGTCAGAGCGCTTGGACGGTTTCCACTAGGCGCGCGTTCAAATTCCGCTACGTTAAAAACGTTCCGTTACGTTTTCTAAAATAAGGTTTTTTATTTCCTTACTTTATTAACAGTTAATTGTTAAAAACCTACACTTGACATTTGTTACTTTTTTTCGAAGAAAATATGTTCGAATCTTATTTTGGTATTTTAAAATGAACTTATGTAAATATAATTTGTCTCTAAACATCGATAAATGGGCGACTAGGGCTTACGAGAAGAAAAACGTCTGCTAAACACACCTGCTCTCTCTGTAGTCTTGATACTTGTAGTTTTTTACCATTTATTATATTAATTATTTTAAGTTTAATATAACTTATACTAAATAAGGATATGCGAATCGTGGGTGCAATTCTGGTACTTTTAAGTCTTTAAATTATATATAAAAATAACACTTTGGTAACAAGACAAAACTCAACGTTGAGTTCCAATATTTAACAAGCAGGAACAAACATAACATAACATTAGAGTCTCTCTTATTACCCTGCTACGTGCGGTGGTATCAAATAAAATATGAAGCTCAAAAAATAAACTTTTATACAAATAGAATTTATCTCTAAACATCGATAAAGACGCTACTAAGGCTTAGGAGAAGAAAAACGTCTCTTTAAAACACCTGCTCTCCCTATAGTCTTGATACTTGTAGTTCTGTCATTTGTTATACGCCCGCGGGAGCCACGGACAGACATTTGTATAGATTTTAAGCTTTGCAAGGATAACTTGTGGAGGAAGCGGGTTTGAATACAGATGGCGTTTTAGTTATGTTTTCTTGGATTTTATTAGATATATTGTTGTTTCCTGTACTTACGGTAGGTTAGGTTTTGAATTTGAATTTCTTTCGTAAAGTGAGACGTAATTCGCGAATCTGAATTCATGAATTGACAATACCTTTCAGGGTTTTGTAGTGAGTAAATGATAATTTCATTTATACAAAACAAATATTTAATACCAGTTGCAATAGCAACATATATAAGCGTAGAAATAGAGAGGCCAGGCAATTTTTACTAACTAAAACATATACACTTCGTAATAAAAAATAATAATAATAAAAATATGTAATAAAAATATTTAATTTATACGTCGTACGTTCATCGTTTTCTAATATTGTGAATTTACTCTCTAAATTCTATTACTGTGAATTTACTCATAATTAATAATAATTCATACTGTAAATATACTGCTTTTTAATACTGTTTTCAAGTGAATCGAGAAACATAACAGACGACGTTACTGGACATCGACAGTTAAAACTTTACATGTAGACAGTTTAGGCAGTGCAGGCGATAAGATAGAGAGGATTTCTCGAAATTCCTACGGAAACGAGAAATAAGATTTTCCGTTTTTGTCGTAAATGTTGCGGGCGACGACTAGTTCTAATATAAACATACAATTTTGACCATTCCCTAAAACGTATCGTTCTCAAACGAATATTAATCATTCCACAAAGTATCAAGACGTTCAGGCACTGTAGGCGGCAGGTGTTCCCAACCTCAGACACAATTACGTACGTATTAATGCCAATTTATTTATATAGTGGCCCGTTTTGTTTATTTTATATTTATAGCCCACCCCTTAAATGGAAATTAGATTTTCAATTGTATTCAATTTAAATCAGTTTTACGTTTGGTGGAAAATTTTGGCCCTTTTTTAGGGTTATGGGTTTGTTTTCCTTTATGTTATTTTATTTTGCTTCACGCTGTATCCTTGCCTTTAACAAGGTAGGCAGAGGGACCCTAGTGTTAATACACTCCGTTACCCACGAACCGCCCAATTTTAGAGACTTTGTATTTAGAGAGTACTCTTTACTTCGCTCTACTTCGTTTATGTAGATTTGTTTAGATTTAAAGAATATAAATTGTATTTACCATATAATAGCTTATCGGTATACGACTATATCTATGTTTTCTTCTATATGGGCTACAGTTATAAATAAATCATCTTATTTGATCACTAACTGTCAACTAAGACCTTCTTTCCCCTCAATATTCCCACTCGTCAATAAATATGGTCTAAGTGACTTAATGGGGGGGGTCGTTTGAATGGTTAATTTAAATTGTTAATATATATAGTATTACCAATACTTTTCTTTAGGTTCACGCTGTATTTATTTAGGCAGAGGCAGAGCAGAGGGAACCTAATGTTAAGGCACTCGGTTGCCCATTTTCCATCCAATTTTCGGTCCCTTAGGTGGCGGAAGTCAATACTGCGTTTTGTCTCGTTACCAGGGCGAGTAAATTATAATATTCCATTCCCCATTTTTTGGAAATCACCATATTATAGAATGTGATATTCATTTGGAAAGGTTTCTTAATTTATTCTGCGTGTGCTATTTCATTGTTTTTGTTTGTGTTATTTTGTATGAGACTGAATTCCACACTAGATCCAACCCGACCAAATCATAAAGTGACTATGTAATGCGATTTGCACTTTAAAATTACTTTCTGTTACAATACATACATCGGGTAAAACTAGAGCACTGAGAACATTTGTAGTCTCGAAATAATGTAAACTCCAGCCTATAGTGAATGGCTTACTATAGAGTTCAACGTTACAAATGTTTTTTTGAAACACTAGTCGTATTTTCATTTCCTTTAAAATGTGTGGAATATCATCTTTAATTAAAAATCTATTTCTAGGTATATAAATCTTCTGATACTTATGACAAGAGCGTGTGACTGTAAACGCGACAGGTTGTGAGTACGATTCTCAGTCGGGGAATGTAATATTTAATGTTTTCATTTCTTCGCTCTTGCAACAAGGCAAATCTCGGCGTTGAGTCTCGAGAATTCAGCGGAAAGTGAAGAAAAGATTAAGCGGGATATATACAGCTTGAAAAAAATGAAAAGTAGACAGGGCGTGGCGTTGTGTACCGCTATTTAACACGATTGTTTTGTTTTGGTTCTCTCTGTCTTCCCTACTATATACGCAATACAGAAAGATACTAAAAAAATCTGTGGAAAATAACGTCTCTGCGTACTCCACTTACTATAATAAGTGAGAGAACCGTTAATCTAAAAATATGTACATATATTACCGATAAGAAGAAGGACTATCTCCCACAGTCAAATTGCTTCTCCGCACCAGAAAGTATATTTAAATTACATCACAAATTGTATTTGACATTCACAATTGTTTAATACAGTCCCACGTCAGTACTGTCCGTTGCTAGTTATTGAGACGGGCAGGACGATGTGCAAACTTTACATTTGTATCCCGGTAGCGGATAGGATATCTTATATATTTAGGATCAAAGTTACTGACCGTGATGGTTGCGGGTTGCCGTAATCTGGATAGCCGCGGCGTTGGGTTTCGCAATCTTAATGTAATAAATCTGGATAGTTTGGTGTTGAAAGTTTACACTAAGATACTCTTTTACTACTTTCTCAAACCTGCGTAAGTTGCGTGCAAATAGTTTTTTTTAACTTCACTTGTTATCCCGCACACAGGAGGGAAGGCAGAGAGAGGGAACCTAGTGTTAAGACACCCGTTTTCCTCGCATGTCATAATTTTCCAAATATTGCATATTGAGTGGCGGAGCGAGAATCTAAAAATGATCCATTCCTTCGGATGGAGATCGAACCCACAACTGTCGCGTTTACAATCCGACGCTTTGCCGAAGTTATTATGGATTTCATTCAGTGAAGTGTATATTGTACTATACAGTATGAAACGGTCGATCGCGCAAGGGGGGCGCTATCTCCCATCGGTGATTACCGAGTTTTTGTAGGCTTTTGTTTAGAAACCGTGTGTCTAATGAGCTACCGCGTTTAGATCGCTATCTGTGATTGTTTTATACTAAATTGTATTCTAATATGTTANGAATGGCTTACTATAGAGTTCAACGTTACAAATGTTTTTTTTAAATACTAGTCGTATTTTCGTTTCCTTTAAAATGTGTGGAATATCTATCATCTTTATTTAAAAATCTATTTCTATGTATAAAAATCTTCTGATACTTATGACTAGAGCGTGTGACTGTAAACGCGAGAGGTTGTGAGTTCGATTCTCAGTCGGGGAATGTAATATTTAATATTTTCATTTCTTCAAGGAGAGTTTCTAACTAAAAAAATACAAAAAAAATCTGTGGAAAATAACGTCTCTGCGTACTCCACTTACTATAATAAGCGAGAGAACCGTTAATCTATAAATATGTACATATATTACCGATAAGAAGAAGGACTATCTCCCACAGTCAAATTGCTTCTCCGCACCAGAAAGTATGTTTAAATTACACCACAAATTGTATTTGACATTCACAATTGTTTAATACAGTCCCACGTCACTACTGTCCTTTGCTAGTTATTGAGACGGGCAGGACGATGTGCAAACTTTACATTTGTATCCCGGTAGCGGATAGGATATCTTATATATTTAGGATGAAAGTTACTGACCGCGATGGTTGCGGGTTGCCGTGATCTGGATAGCCGCGGCGTTGGGTTTCGCAATCTTAATGTAATAAATCTGGATAGTTTGGTGTTGAAAGTTTACACTAAGATACTCTTTTACTACTTTCTCAAACCTGCGTAAGTTGCAACCTACCACCTCTACCAGAGCAAGGAAATAAAAATTCATTCCTTCGAGTGAGGGTCGAACCCACAACCGTCGCGCTTATAATCAGACGCTTTGCCAAAGTTATTATGGATTTCATTCAGTGAAGTGTATATTGTACTATACAGTATGAAACGGTCGATCGCGCAAGGGGGGCGCTATCTCCCATCGGTGATTACCGAGTTTTTGTAGGCTTTTGTTTAGAAACCGTGTGTCTAATGAGCTACCGCGTTTAGATCGCTATCTGTGATTGTTTTATACTAAATTGTATTCTAATATGTTAAGTTTTTTGTTTAATGTTTATTTATTTGTTTATTGATGTTTTCATTATGATTATTTTTTATTTGGAAGGATTTAATGATTAGTCACTATGTTATTCTCCTTTTTTTGATATGAAATTAGTCCTAATTCCACCGAATTGGTTTTTATCATTTTTTACTAAATTTTGAGGATTTTTCTTAAATTTACGATTTAATTTAATAGCGCTTTACATTCTAAGAGCTTAATTCTGAGATATGGTATCACACTGGTAAAGCACGTCTTAAAACTAACTTCCCAGGTTCCCTCTACATACCCAGCTATAAGCCGAATACAGCGTCAAGCTCAAATAATATATAGATGTTAGCGTGTTTTGAAATATTTTTTTATACATATTTTTGTTATCACAAGCTAAAACAAATGTATATACAATTTTAACACAGTGTAGTGTAATTGAATTGACGCTACAACTGTGAGTGGGGTTGCGTTATCTAAATCTACTGGTAGTACATATGCCACGACGATAAGAGAAAATGTTTATTTTGTTGGTTTTTCTTGCTTGTCTTTTATATACCTACCAAAATGGTGGTGGTTTTAGTTGGTAGAGTTTGGGCATGTAGTAGTAATCCTGTGTGTTTTGAAGACATCTTGACTAAGGGTTTTAACATATTTTTTATTTTATTTTTAGCATCACGCTGTAACCAGCATATAGCAGTCTATGCAGAGGGAACCTGGGAACCTAGTGTTGTGACACTCCGTTCCCATAAAGACACTTCGTTTCCTACTTTTCGCCGAATTCCAAAGACATTGAGTGTTGAGTGGCGGAACTCAATAATCTATAGTAATATTATAAAACTGGGGAGTTTGTTTGGTAGAAGACGTTAATCTCAGAAACTATCGAGGAAGGCTTAAGGCTTTGTTATATAATTTTTTTTCATTTCGTTTACCTACTGTACCCGCCGTCATAGTTATCTCAGACATTTTAGAATGTTCATTTGACCACGCCGACGAAGCCACAGATAAAAGTTAGTGCTTTATAAATTTAAGTTTTGCTGTCTAATTTCGAACCGGTGACCACCTTCATATTACTAACGACTGTAACTGTTCTAAAAGCACAGAAATAAAGTTAAATGTTACTATTATTAAATATTATAATAATGATTATTAAGTACAAAACGTCAAATAAACTCGCGCCCCCAATACTGCTGGGAAGCCGTCACCTGTCATTTTCCAAGTCGGTGACCGAATGCGAGTATAGGGGTTGTATTAATATAACAAAAGTGTATATTTTTTGTATATTTTTTGCATGATTTCATACGTAAGTATGTGTGTGTGTTTACTTTTATTGTTATTGATATATTCCTTTAATATAAGTGGTGGTTAGGAAAAAAATACCTTGAATAAAAACATTATTTTTTTTACATTTTGGCTTCTGGAGACATATTTATTGAATTTGCAACAAATAGATACATAGAAAATAAAGAAGAACATGTGCAGGTGGTTAGGGCATGTCGAGAGAATTCCAGAAAAGATTTATGACGCAAGAGTGAGTGGTAAGAGGGCAGCCAGAGACCTTGGCTGACCTTCCAGTATACAGTATCAATTATACTGGAGGTCAGGTAAATGGTATGAGGATTCACTGGAGGGCATGTGTATGACAGTTGTAGAGGTATGTTGATGACAGTGGAAGAGGCGAAGAGGGAATGCGGAGACTCCGTTCGTTCTGGCTACCTCGCCAGTGATAAAGCATGATGCTAAGGATAACAAGGAAAGATATAATACATTATAGATGGAGCATGAGAGATTTTTGCTTAGCTTTGACAAAGACAACTTTGTCTTCTTAAATAATCCTTTATGAATATATTTCCATAATACAACTATGAAATTTGAATTTAATTTTATCACTATCAATTTGGCATCAGATTGGATCAGAGTGCTGTACTCTAATAGGGATAGTTTTTCTATTAGATATTTATTATAGAGGCGCAAATTTAAAACATACACCAGCCGGATACGAGCCCGCGGTATTATCCCTAATAAACACACAAGCCAACTGCTGAGCTATAAAGGCATTTCCAATATAAAAAGAGCCGACAAAGTCACGATATTACTATTCTAACATTCCCGGCTGTCACGCGACAATTACATTGTGTACCTGTCAAATGAATGTTATACGTATACCTTACCTCACCTCACCTGTACCCTCTTCATAGTTGCGGGATATCAATATATTTTAATGTAGGTAGGTAATGTAAGTACTAGGGATGTGAAAATGTTGTCCTTTTTACTTTTTTTTTATTTTAAAACATTTTGTGATGTAATCAGTTTACGTGGTTTATTGATTTGTAGAAAAATGGAGCTTTTCCTGTTGTTTTTTTCTAACTTAGTAGGTACTTTACTTTACATAAGAAATAAATGTGTTTTACTTTAGACTTAACTAGAGAATAATTGAATGAATTGAAACTTAATTAAAAGTTGCAATAAAAATATTTTTTCACTATGGGTAGGTTTTTAATCAACGCTATACAAATATGTACAAAGTATTGTCTTTATTGCGCAAAATATATATAGGTATAAAAGAAAAGTAAAAAAAGTCCTGTTTGTGCAACGTTTTCTATTGTTACTCCATTTCTACAGGCCTTAGCGTTAAACTCCGAATATATGGACTATCCAACACAAAAAATAAATCAATTCAAACCATCTGTTCTGGTTCTAAGATTACCGCGTTGAACCAAGCACACTTTTCAGCTTTATAATATTAGTATACAAGTATAGACTAGCTCACTAATATTTTTGGCGAGAATTCCATAGATTATTTGGAACAGGTTTAAAATCAAACAAACATACATATCCCACCGTACCATATCGTATAGCCGAATCGATAATTAATTTTCACTTATTTGAGATTTTCATCGGTAAAATGTAAAAAAACAAAGTAGGAACATGTCTGGCAAACAGGTAGAGAGTGGGGGTTCCCGCCTAATTCCCGATTTTCTAATGACGTAAACATGGCGCCATGTTGGATTATAGGGTGACCATGTTGATAGATTTTAAAAAATAATTAAAAAGATTAATTATTGAGGCTTATGGTGCAGCTTATAGCTATGTGCTCTTTTTACACTGCCATATGCGGAAAAAATATGATATCTGCTATTATAGCGAAACAGAATGTAATTTTGGAGCAATTGAGTGGAAAGTGGATGAAGTGACTTAACACTAAGTTCCTTCTGCCTACACTGCTATATACAGGATACAGCGTGATGCTGTTTTTTTAATAAAATATTTATTTTTCTATCCTATTTTCAGTCAAAACCATATCCACTTGAATTTAATAGAAATAAACAGAGAAAAACAGAGCTCGCTGAAGTGTTTTGAAGCATTAGCATCTATTAATTAGGTGTTTTGGAAAGCAGTTTTAATTTACGATAAGTATTACGTTACGTTTCGTTTTTTGGCCTCGGGTTGTATGGGCTTTCTGGATTTTCTTAGAATAAGTGTACTTATATTATATTACATATATTTGTATTGTTCGGTTATGTTACCAAAGCAAGAAAATGAATATAATTAATTCCTTCGAGTAGGAATGGAACTCAGAACGGTCGCGTTTATTGTGAGATCGCTGCTTTACCAGGAAGACTATTAAATAGAATAATATATATTTTTTATTTGACCATTATACCTTTTCTACCTCACCTCTCTTCGTCTTGTTCGCTATCTACAAAAATAAAGTACTGTGTTGAGTATAACCAATTCTTATTATAGTATTTGACACACAAGTACGGAAACAATTTTGAGGTTATAAATTAAGAATAACTTAATAAAAAAATCTATTTTTTTGCAATATCAGTGTAGGCAGATAAACGAAATAACAAAGTTCTCAACAGCAGGTTTTTTTTTGTATACAAATGCTCCATATATTTTTTCCCCAATTTCCGACGTAAACAGCTTACCGGGATCCTATAATCTTTGAGAATCAACCGAAAAGATCAAAATCTGTGGTTTTTAGGGTTCCGTACCTTCAAAGAAATAACATCGGAACATCACCTGGCTGTTTTATAGGTATGTCTGTCTGTCCGTGGGTCAAGATCATTTTCTCTCATCGTCGTCATCATCTCCCATCAACTATCCTGCTCTACAATCTCTTGGACCACAGAAAAAAACATATATGCGTCGAATTTAAAAAGCTTTTAATAACCCTTTTTAAATTCGTCACGTAATCAAAACCTATGGGGTACTTCCTGTTTAGTTATATTTATAGAATCAGACACTTCTCAAGGAGGAATATACAGTACAAATAAAAATAAATCCGAAAGCTTAAGTTTATCCACTTTTATATGATGTACTTACTGTTGAACTACAATCGTAAAATTGTTGCAGAACCCTCGGTGGCCGAGTCCTACCCGCACTTGACCGATTATTTTGTTGTTGTTATACTTATATTATTTGTAACATCAAAAGATACGGAAAATGTTCTCGCTACACTTCAGTTGCTTTAAGTTTTGACATGGACGCTTAGTTTTAAATGCTCTTTAATTCTTTTCTTTTATAATTTTATTTTTTCTTAAAATGTTGACTTTATTTTTAGGGACTTTCTTTTTGTGTTGAAATAGAAATCTCTTGCCGTCGTGTGATGTAGGCGCACCAGCGTGCGACTGAAAACGAAACCTTTGGGCGTTTGATTAGCACTCGCTGGACTGACATATTTCATATTTTCATTTTTTCACTCTGATAACGAGTCAAACCGCGGTGTTGAGTTCCGCCACTCAACACGCAGTGCCTTAAAGACTACAGCGGAAAATGGGGAACAAAAATGTATTGGAAAGGAATATTTTAACACAAGGTTCCGATTGTAAACTATGCTCTGGGCATGTATCCCAGTTAAAAAAATAAAAACATATTTTTTTGTCCAATTGTAACCTAGTGTCAAGGTACTCTGATCACCCTTTCTGGCCAGTTTTGAGAACTTTACGTACTGCGTAGCGGAACACAACGCCGCGCTTATTTTGGGCAGACAAGGGAAACCGACACCACTTAATTATAATCAGTCCTCCGATTTGGAATCGAACCCGCAATCATCGCGTTGTCACTGTGACGCTTTCCCACTGCGTCACGTCGACCTTAAAATATTATACATGAAATACAAAATGTGAAATATTAATTCTCGAATGCAGCCCTTCATTGAAGGGTTAATTAATTGACTAATGTACATTAACACGACGAATTTTAGTCTTTCACGCTACGCTAATAAGATTTGTAATCGAATGACAGAGAGTTTTTAATGTTTGGTAATTCCCCAATTTTGCAGAAAATTGCCAATTTTGGCGCTTTAAAGAACAATAGTTTGGATTATTTGAGGGAAATGCAATTTTTTGAGCTTCACGAATATGGCATATTATGTTATATATTGCAGGATAGGCAGAACCTAGTATCAAGACGGGAGCTAGGTAGACGGTGCGTGGTTAACAGTGTGTTGTAAATCTTAACACTAGGTTCCCTCTGCCTTCTCTGCCCTATGCGGGGTACATCGTGAAGCAAAAAAAANGTTCTCGCTACACTTCAGTTGCTTTAAGTTTTGACATGGACGCTTAGTTTTAAATGTTCTTTAATTCTTTTCTCTTATAATTTAATTTTTTCTTAAAATATTGACTTTATTTTTAGGGACTTTATTTTTGTGTTGTTTAAAATATTATAAATCTCTGGCCGTCGTGTGAAGTAGGCGCACCATCGTGCGACTGAAAACGAAATCTTTGTGGGTTTGATTAGCACTCGCTGGAATGACATATTTATTATTTTCATTTTCCCACTCTGATAACGAGTCAAAGCGCGGCGTTCAGATCCGCCATTCAACACGCAGTGCCTAAAGACTATAATCCAACTGTCTGCTCTGTGCGGGATACAGCTAAAAAATATATAAAAATATTTTTTTGTCCAATTGTGACTTAGTGTCAAGGTACACTGATCACCCTTTCCGCCCATTTTTCGAACCTTTACATATTGTGTAACGGAACACAACGCCGCGCTTATTCTGGACAACGGAAATCGAAACCATTTAATTATAATCAGTCCTCCGATTTGGAATCGAACCCGCAATCATCGCGTTGTCACTGTGACGCTTTCCCACTACGTCACGGCGACCTTAAAATTATACATGAAATACAAAATGTGAAATATTAATTCTCGAATGCAGCCCTTCATTGAAGGGTTAATTAATTGAGTAATGTACATTAACACGACGAATTTTAGTCTTTCACGCTATGCTAATAAGATATGTAATCGAATGACAGAGAGTTTTTAATGTTTGGTAATTCCCCAATTTTGCAGAAAATTGCCAATTTCGGAGCTTTAAGGAACAATAGTTTGGATTATTTGAGGGAAATGCTATTTTTTAGCTTCACGAATATCGCATATTATGTTATATATTGCAGGATAGGCAGAGAGAACCTAGTATCAAGACGGGTGCTAGGTAGACGGTGCGTGGTTAACAGTGTGTTGTAAATCTTAACACTAGGTTCCCTCTGCCTTCTCTGCCCTATGCGGGGTACATCGTGAAGCAAAAAAAAACTCCACTCACTGCGCCACTACCACCTTAACCACTAAGAGGCTGTGTAAATGAAACTGGTTCATTAAGGATTCGGAAAATGAAACTCAATCATATTATTCCATCGCGTTTAGGGGACCGCTCCATGCAACTCACCTGACCTGAATGTATTATTTGGTCCGAGGGCCATTGTGGCGCAACGACACAACGTCTGGCTGTAAAAGCGACGGTTGTAGGTTCGATTCCCGCTCAGGGGAATGAAACATTTTCATTTCCTCAGTCTGGTAACAAGGCAACTGGTGACGTTTACTTCCGCTACAGAATTCGCAATATCTGGAAAATTGGGAGAATGGTCAATGGAGTGTATTTAGAATTGATTCGTCTGCCTATCCTGCTACATGCGGGATGCAGTGTAAAGTAAAAAAAAAACCATATTATTCCATCGTTTTTAGGGGACCGCTCTATGTAACTCACCTGATCTGAATGTATTATTCGGCTCAAGGGGGCGAATTTTACAAAACACTGACTAAAATACGAACGAAAATGAAAATGTCGGGTTTACACAGCAAAGTTAATTTAAATTCTTCTGTTGCTTCTTGTTTTATGGTTGTGGTTGAGTTGTCTTGGTAAAAATTTTAAAGGGAAGCTTGTGGGTTCGATTCAATTAATTTTTTTTTATGTTGTCAGTTATTTTTCCCATATTAATCAAAGATGTGGTTACCGAATTCGATATGAATGTTTCGGATAGTATCGAATAAAGTCGCCTTTAAATGAGACTTTTTGTTTTGATTTCGATTATGAAATATTGCTGAATCGAATAGTGAAAGATTTGAAGAACTTGAAAAAAAAAATACTAAATAGATTCTACAAGAAATATTTTTTTCAAAAATCTAACACCATCGGGATTTTTAAAAATAGACCATTATTTTAGTAACTCAATCAAATTTATCCGAAACTAACTGAAATTCCGAAATAATTTAATTATCAAAACCGAAATCGATAGATATACTTAAATGTTACATCTTTAACATTTGTGATATAAATATCATTAAAAAATATATTTAAAAAAAAATCCTAAAATGAAATCGCTCTGGTAACGAGGCATAGTAGTAGTAAATGCCGCATTTACTTCCACCACTCAACAAGCAATGAATCAAGTCTAATGGAGAACGGAGATTCTTAACACTAGGTGTTAGCTATACCCAAAGGGTTGCTCTACCCATTTTTATAATAATAAAATTTAATAATATTGTATCGTCTGTCCCTCACAGATTTGAGTTATAACATGATTGAACAAATTAATTTTGTTACGTTTCCGAGCACTCGAGTGTTCAATTGACGAAATATTAATTAGCGATTAGGCGAGGGGGGCGGTTTACATTGAAATATTTATGATTTTATTTGTGTTAGGTTGGATATTTTTTGTGTCTTTGTTTTTCATGTCTGTATTGTCTTTGTACAATAAAAAAGCAAAATGTAACCAAAGAAACCAGTTCTAACAGAAGAGATGTCATCTTAAGGTACACCGTCCTGATTCCGATTCCTGCAAGTGAGAACCAAACCCACAACCTTCGCGCTTACAGTCGGATACGGTGCCGCTGTGAAATATCTCACTCTTTTTCAATGTCGGATTCATTCATCACTTGCTTTACTTTTTAAGACGCTTCTATTCTTTTTTCTTTTCTTTTTGTCAGATTCACGCTGTATCCCGTATATAACTTGGGAACCTTTGGAACACACTCCGTTCCCATTCACAGATTTCCGTTCTCCACTTTCCGCCGATTTCTTTGGGGTATTGCGTGTTGAGTGGCGTAACTAAATGCCGCGCTTTGGCTCGTTACAGCTTCTATTTTCGCCACCATGTAATAAAATCTAGAATCAGTTGGATTAGATAGTAGATATTATCTAAGTGAATTCCAATATTAATCAATAACTGGTGCTAATAATATTAGAAGACAAGGTCCATTAAACATGTATTAAACAAACACATTAGTTTAATTGGCATTAACGTATTGGTAGTTAAATTGATATGAAAGCGGATTACAGTGAGTGACTCCACTGGGTATATTGTTTTTTTTTAGTTGACAGACATTGCGTGCTGAGCGGCGTAACACAACGCCGTGTTGCATATATATGGCTACAGTTAAGTAATAGACTATGTTTCATAATAAAATTTTTGAGATAAGACCAAGTAAACGATGCAAGTGGTCAAACCTCATGTGAGAAAATGAAATATTGAGGCCAGTCGTGGAAGAAAGGAATGTTTTAACACTAGGCTCCTTCTGTAGTAGGAAAAGTCTCAATTTTTAAGTTTCTTTTTTATCCTCTCAACCTAACAGGGAACAGAGAATTTTAACACTATGTTACCTCTGGCTACCTTGTTTATATTCAGGATACAGCGTGAAGCTAAAAATATTTCCGTCCGTATTAAAAACAGATATTCAGTAATATGTAAGAATTGCAATTGCCTTAGGTACCCTACATTAGTACTCATATCGCTGAACCAGCACAGCACACCTGGTGATTTAAAAACAATGACTTATAACAATAGAATGTATAAGGCGTCTCAAATAACAGGCGTTAGCGTTTGTGTCGATTGCTTAAAATACGAGTTTTAGCACGCGACNGAACCTAGAGTCAAGTCACTCCATACACCGCTTTCCGCCCTCGCTCGCAATTCACTGTAGAATCGATACAGATACTATCGATTTTATAAGTATCTATCTTTTATATTAACTTTTTTTAGTTACTAGAGTGGTATTCGTCTATATTAGTGTTTGATTGATGATATCCATGAATACCTTAATAATGGTGATTCACGAATCATTTGCCTCGGGACTTGTTAAAAAAGCATTAGAATATATTTTTAATCGGTCGGTAAAATTGGGCAAAATTACCCTTTGCTTGACTTGAATCATTAAACCATTGGGCGAAGTTCGCGGGATCCATACTTGCAGTTAGAATAAGGTATCTATAGTTTTACACGTCTTATCCAATATTCCATTATAGGGGGGCCTAGTGTCAAGTGTGGTGTACTCTATTCTCCGCTTACCACAACTCTTACGTAATAATTTCACTTCAAAATCATTAGATATTTATTGTTTTCTTTGTATTAATAATTGTTTGTTTTGTACAGTTTCCGTTTATATTGAATTAATTGAATTATGTAGGTAATCGTTAAAATTAAACTCAAACAAGTGGTTATTAAGGTAACCAATCGAAAGCACATAAGCTTAATATTATATTTGAAGGACCTGTTTTTTCTGTTAGAGTGCGACTGTAAACGTGACTGATTGTGGGTTCAATTCCCACTCGACGAAGTGAAACATTTAATATTTTCAATTCCTCGCCCTGCTGACGAGGCAAAGCGCGGCATTGAATTCCTCCACTGAACAGTGAACACGCAATGCCTCCAGAATTTTCGGNTACCTTAATAATGGTGATTCGCGCAACGAATCATTTGCCTCGGGACTTGTTAAAAAAGCATTAGAATATATTTTTAATCGGTGGGTAAAATTGGGCAAAATTACCCTTTGCTTGACTTGAATCATTAAACCATTGGGCGAAGGTCGCGGGATCCATACTTGCAGTTAGAATAAGGTATCTATATTTTTACACGTCTTATCCAATATTCCACTATAGACAGGGGGGGCCTAGTGTCAAGTGTGGTGTACTCTGTTCTCCGCTTACCACAACTCTTATGTAATAATTTCACTTCAAAATCATTAGATATTTATTGTTTTCTTTGTATTGATAATTGTTTGTTTTGTACAGTTTCCGTTTATATTGAATTAATTGAATTATGTAGGTAATCGTTAAAATTAAACTCAAACAAGTGGTTATTAAGGTAACCAATCGAAAGCACATAAGCTTAATATTATATTTGAAGGACCTGTTTTTTCTGTTAGAGTGCGACTGTAAACATGACTGATTGTGGGTTCAATTCCCACTCGACGAAGTGAAACATTTAATATTTTCAATTCCTCGCCCTGCTGACGAGGCAAAGCGCGGCGTTGAATTCCTCCACTGAACAGTGAACACGCAATGCCTCTAGAATTTTCGGGAGTTTGGGAACGAAAGTGTCTTAATGGGAACGGAGTGTCTTTACACTAGGTACCTAGGTTCCCCCTACCTACAAAGAACAGAGATTAACGCAAACAACGCTACGAGTGACGACTACTTCATATTACATTATATCATTTTAGAAGGAATTTAGTCTGTTATATATTATGTATGTATATTTATATGAATTATTGTAATATATCAGCGCTGAGTGCTGCTGTAACGCGCCAAATTAACTCTCGACACGTTAATACGATTAGTTTTACTGATCAACGCCACGGACGAGTGGAATTGCTAAACACTAATGTGCTGGCTTTGGTGAAGGATAATATTTGAATTTGTAATGTTACTATGTATTTGGGTTAGTGGTGTATTTGGTAGGGGTCGCTGGTACAAATCCTTTTTGAGGGTATAGTTATACATTTAGCTTTAGCTGCAGCGGTTTTCAGCCGAGGTAACTCTGACCACAGGTACATTGGTAGCCCACTGTACTACATAAGAAATGATTAACGCGATTTAATAGCCTTCCTCGATTAATAGACTGTCCAACACCAGAAAAATTTCTCAGAAAAATTTAAAAATTCAATTCGGTCCTGTTCAGTAGTTCCTGAAATTAGCACAACCAAACAAACACTTTAGAGTTTTATTTAAAAGGGTTTCTAAAGCATTTTCGAAATCAAAGGCAATTTGAAATTTGCTCCGAGACATCCAGACCTGCTAGTGAAAGGCTCATCAAAATCTGCAAGACCGTTATCAAGTTAGTTCAAACAGATGGCCAGATTAACAAAGATTTTGTAGCTTGCAACGTTATTTTGCTTTATCAACATTAAAAAATAAAATAAAATGATGGTCTGATTTATCTATTTCACTACATAAGTATTGGAAACGGCTGAATTCATTTTAGAAAAACTTTTATAGACACATTAATTGTTTCTTGAGTACAGTAAAGTAAGTTTGCATACAGGTATATTTAGTTTAAAACTAAATATATTAATAATTTTAGCTTCACGTTGTATCCCGCACACAGGAAGGCAGAAGGAATCTGAGAATCTACCTTTAAAACACTCCGTACCCATTAAAACAAGTGATAATGGAAGTCGTTTCCTCATTTTCCGCTGATATCTGTAACCATTGCAAATTATGTGGGGGATCTCAACACTGCGCTTTGCCTTGTTACAACAGCGAATAAATGAAAATATAAAGAAAATAATTTCTCCTAGAGGGAATAGAACACATAATCAGTCCGTTTACAATCACACGCTTATGCCCCTGCTAATTTTTACTTATCCTTTAAATAGAAAAAATGGCCTTGAAAAACACAGTTTTTTTTCAATTTGAACTAGTAATTATTGGTATAGCTACCAAGTTTTTAACTCCTTTAAAATCGTAATTAGCTTTCGCAAATAAGTATCTGCCCCATTTTCGTATAAATTCTCCTAATATACTTATTTAATTAAAAATCCTACTTTCTAATTAAACAACGAACTAAAATAACAAATCTCTCATAACCCGAACCTTGTGCCGCAAATGCAATTTTTTTTCGTCATTCTCGCTGATATAAATAAGTTTGAACAAAACAGCCTTTACAACCTAGCCGCTCTATTAGACTTGGCCTTTGTTAACCCTGCACAATGGTGGTTCCCATTCCTGCCCATTCGTATGTGCATTTCCCTTATTTTCAACGTAGAATGTCATATTGCATTGGTTCTTTCTCTTTTTTTATATTGGTTTTCATGTGATTAATTAAAAATCTGGGTCCCAGAGTAGGTCGTTGTGGTACACCTCATGTTGTTTTATCGTTTTGTATGGGCGATCGATGTATTTTTTTATGATTTCTTTCTCTCAAGTTCAGTTTATGATACATAACTTCAGTGTCTAGGAAAGGCAATAACATACTTAGTAATACATTGTCTCCACTTTTTGGGGATTTCTGAGACACTCTTGACATGATGACATGGACTCAATGCCGTTCTTTATATAATCAGATTGGAAGGTTTTAATTTCACAAATATTTCTAATTAAACCCCATGTTTCGGCACAGTGTTAAGATTCTCCGTTCCCCGCTTAAATATTATTTATTATTATAACTTATGATTTATAACCTTTATTTTTTTTACAGGTGGAGGATGTACGTTTCCAGCAGAGTGGACGGGTAGCTGGTTCCAATCCGGCTACATTGGTCTCATCGCGATCAACTCCACCCACATACAGTCCAAGGGAGAGTGTTCAGAGACGGAATCGTATGACAAGTTCCTCCTTTATGATAGGTATGTAAGATTTTTTTTTCAGGTTTATCCTGTATCGAGAATACCTCAGGGTAGGCTTTCAAGTGATATGACCCATAGAAGTGTTAAGACACTCGTTTACGTAGCATTACGTGGCGAAACTCACCAGAGCGAAGTGACAAATCATCATATTCTATGCCTCTGTACCATAATGGAAAAATCTATTTAAATGAAGATTTCGAATTTTTCGGTTCAAACCTTTTATAATTTACCTATGTAAAACACACACAAATTTTAAATTTTTGTAATAATTTATTATATTGAATACTTCACTATATTTTCATTAAATTAATTAATTTTAACAAAGTTCGTAACGTAGTGTCTGTATTTATAAGCACTTTAATTTTAAAGAACAACGTAACGAATCAATTATAAAAAGCCTCATTGAATATTTTTAACATTTTCAATGTGTTATTTCACACTTATTACATAATAATATTAAAAGGCGCGGGTTCAAATCCCGCTACGTTTAATTTTTTTATGCTTTTTCTAAAGATTATTGATTTAAAATAAGTTTAAATTTTGTGATTTCAGGAGCTACGAATGCTACAGGTGTATGGTGATACACGAGAAACACAAATATGTACTGCAGTATAAAGAAAGTAAGTGAAATTGATAGCCATTTTTGAACTGTTTAGGCGTAGAGTTTTATTATTTCTTTTCTTTTTATATATTTTGTATTATGCATACTTCTGTAAAAAAAGGCACCTTCATGCTGTATCCTGCATATAGAAGGGGGTTAGCCGAGGGAACTTAGTGCTAAGAAACTCCGTTATTTACTTTTCGTTCATTTTTTGATTACATAGCGGCTAGATGAAAATAATTTAAATATAACAATTCTCCGAGTGGGATGGAACCCACGACCATCGCATTTGCAGCAAGAATGAGAAGCTGTTCCAATGTGCCACATCATTTTACTTTAATCTTTAAGAGAGATTGAATCTCGTGGGTTTAACCTCTCTATTAGCAGTCGGTCACACGTATCTAGACCAGGTCAGTCAGTCGAGTCGAGTCAAATCGTTACAATGTTAACACGTTGACTTATCGGTTATTAGGAGTATGAAAGCAACCTACTTTGCCTAGATACCTTGTTGTATTAACCCCGTTTGACTCTTGAGGATCAATTTGTCACCTACATATGTATTTGTAGTAAAAAGTGGGGAACGGCGGGTATATACTCGATAGAACGTGAAACTTTCTTTGTATTTACATAGCAATTTTTTTTTCAGCATTCTGCAGTCAAAAGGACTCGCTGTCATCTATCTGCGAGGAGATCAGCGGAGATGCTCCTCTATACTCCATGTTCAGGAAGGACCCGAGGCCCGAGCCCGAGTCGTGTCCGTTCCACCCTGCGCCATTCACGTTTACGTACAGCAGGTATTGTTTTATTAACTTTTATATTTATTTATTCAGATTAACCAATGGTAATAACATAAAAACTCTTTCTTTCACACTTGAAAATTGCTGAATTAACAAATAAAATCGGCGGAATGTCGAGAACGGAAATGACCAAGGCATACGAAGACATTGCGTGTTGACTGGTGGATCCTTAACCGCCCTTTACCTTGTGCGGGAAGTGAAAATAATTCATTATTCCCGAGTGGGAATGAAACCCGCAAGCGTCGCGTTCACTGCCACCAAACTTCCATAGATTTATATATCAACTAGTGGACCCGAACGCGGCTACGCCTGCTTCAACTATAAGAATATTTATTAAATATATTCATGAAATTATTTTCAATTCTCAATAGAATTAGTAAGAAAATATAAGCTCAAATAATCAAAAAGAATAATAAGTAGATACACATTATTAGAAAAAATTATCTGAGTTATTGAAATGAACTAACAAAAGGATTAAAAGTAACTAAAGGATAGGTATTCTTAATATTAGAAAAAGTACCTAAAGTTTTCCGTACGTGCGTACATAGATATCGACTCTACGAAATAACTAAACATTTCTCTCTATTAAGTAGGATAATTTTAGCGGGCAATATCAAATAAAATAAGAAGAGAATCAAAGTGTATTTTAAATTAATTATAAACAACAAATAAAGTTCGAAAATGTATGAAAATTTATAAAACCGTCAACGTCATCTGCCCGTTCGCGTCGGTCATACTGTGCCGCCCGCTAGGTGGCTAGGTCATTTGGAATCAGTGACATCTCCTTAATTATTTATTAGTATGTTATACAGTAAACTATAATTTCAATCTAGATAAAATGCTAAAAGTGACTATTATATTTATTTTCATAAGGATGAATATCAAAACGTCGCGGTAGCGGTCGCGTAGCAACGACGGTTGTTATTAACATGGCAGAATAAATTGCATGTCAAATTAGAATGTACTTTAAAATATATTAGTATATATGTGTAATGTAATGTTATATAGCCTATAGCACTTCTGAAGAATGCAGCTTTCATACAAAACAAAAACAATGAAAATCGGACCAGTAGATCCAGAGATCTTAGCGTTCAAACAAACAAACAAACAAACAAACAAACAAACAAACAAACAAACTCTTCCGCTTTATTATATTAGTATAGATTTATCAATCAATATTGGTTTAATTAGGAGAACTAGTAGATTCTAGCGAAAATATAAATATTAGAAATGAATATATTTGAGTTACGTTTTTTAAAATATATGTATGTCACGATAAAAAGTTTTATTTATTTCAACATGATTTTGTACTCCTATTGAACACAAGTGTATGTCGAGTATTTCGTTTTATTTTGTATGTAGGTCTCATCTCTGTATCTTTAATTAAATAGATTGATAATATTGATAGATTGAGGTCACGGTGGCGCAATGGGACAGCGTCTGATTGTTAAGGCAACGCTTGTGGGTTTGATACCCACTCCGGGGAGTGATTATGTTGTAATTATTTTTGTTTTCCCGCTTTGGTACACAAAGCGCGGCGTTAAACTCCGCCACTCAACGCGTTGAATCACGCACCGGGCGGTACCCGGTTCCGATGCATGATGTCTATTAATAGTTTAATTAATAATGCCGGATTGTAGCATGCAACAAGATTGCTTAACCTGCTCGTGAAGACTAATGACGAGACATTCTATTTCCATATTTTTAAATTAATATTTTATTTATAATTTATTTATTAGACTGTTTTACCAGAAATTTTACAATTTTTTCGATGTTGTCAGGGGTTCAGGAGATTGTGTATATCCGCCGTCGCGGGCGGAGTCCTGCACTGATGATTCGAGGTTACTACTTCGCTACATGGCGTGCCCGGATGTACCGGGGACTGAGAGTAACGGTAGGTTTTGATGATTACTTTTTGGTTTCGATAGTAATTGAAGAAATTGTCACGTTCCACCTGACACCACTATGTGAGCGAGAGCTGCTCATGAACATTTAAAGCACAGCATTTAAGTTCTTTGTTGATCCGCCCTGTTGAAACACGTCTGTCTGGTGGTAGTTGATTCCATAATGTGTATGTGCGGAGAAAACATTATCTAGCTTACCGGGCAGTTGTACTAACCCAGGAACCTGGGTGGTGAGGGTGGTACTGTTTACGGTGGTGTGCGGTATGTTAGAAGAATTCAGGTGGAATATGGCCAAACAATTTTTATGCTCTTTTGACGGGTTTGTTAATATAAATTCTTAAATGGTCTTTTATACTATGTTTTGAAATTTGAAAGAAATGCTTTCAGGCAATGAACACAAAGTTTTCCTATGGGCAGGTTTAGCATATGAATACACCATTCTGTTTTTTATTTTAGATTCATTGTGTTTTAGGTGGCTGCACTTAATACAATAAGAAATGTGTCTTTCTTTATTTCATTAAGTACTTATAATTGGATTCTCCATTCACCTGTCTAGAAGAAGAGACTACATACATACCAATAATATATATATATTTTTTGTTTTCAGTGGAAGAACTAGTTTGCCTCGCGACGTGGAAGGAAGGCTCCACGAGGTACCTGGTGGGTCAAATATCACAGGTGCAAAGGAGGAATTCCATAGCATCTGATGAAGATACTTATAGGTAATATATGATTCTTCAACAGGCTTAATTCAGGTTTACTTCATATCTATCTATCTAAGTCTAATCTCATATCTTATAACTGGGAAGCTAGTGTTATGACATTCTGTACCCATTAAGACACTTGCGTTCCCTATATTTATATTGATGCTGATATGTATATTCATATAATCCGTTTTTTTTTCATTAATGCCTAAGTAATAATTACTTTTATAAAACAATCTAAATATTTGGACCTAGCCCATGAGATTACCGCCATGTAAGTTGTCAATGCGACTATCATTGTGCCGATAGTGGTTTCGGTTCACGGTTTAATAGCGAAAAGCCTCGACCAGCACCTTAAGAGGCTATCGCTTAGCTGTTGGATCAAGAACCGGATACAGAAGGCAGTGTTACTTGAGACGGCTCGTATTGTGCGGAGGTTCCTCTCTCTGGAGCCCTAGCCACCGATGGCTTGGACCTTTGTCCCGCCCTCGGAAGAGTGGTTTTTTAAATTTTTAAATGTATTTTGTTATAATAATTTATATTTAAAAATGTAAAATTTTTACACTAATTTAATAAAAGTATATTCTCTTTTATTATACTTTATATGTTATGTCTCTTTCCAGATGTTTCATCTACAAAGGGCAGCACGGTGATAAAAGTACGTCATACATTATAGCTCAATCCGGCGACGCTACTTGCAACGGCCTCTCGTCGCCAACTGACGGCAGTCGAACTATGAAACTTACTACTAGTGAGTCGTCTTTTTACTAATTTCTAGTTGTTTTTTTTTAATATTAAACCATATTGTAGCACAAGTGTGTGAATGTGAACGCGACAAGTTGTGGGTTCAATTTCTACACGAGGAAATGAAACTTTTAATATTTTCATTTCTTCGCTCTGGTAAGAAAACAAAGCGTGGCTTTCAGTTCCGCCACTCAACTCGCAATGCCTGCAGAATAAAAGAAAAGAAAAATCTGAGAGTCAAATCTGCGAAAAAACAGTTCAAAAAACTTTGCCTCATATATATAATAATATATTTATTTTATTTTATTTTAGGTGACGACGAACACAACAGATGTCATTTTCCAAATTGGATAGTTGAACACCACAAGTGGTACAGCTTAGATCACACGCACCAATATCGATTTACAACCAAAAATGCTACTTTAAAGGTAATTATGTTAAAATATTAGTGGAAGAGTGGTCGTTTTAATTGGATTTGAAACTGCTTCTATTGAATAATATAGCTTTAATTTTTATTTTTAGAACATTGTTATTTTTATACAAAAAAACCTCTCATAGCGGCCCATTTAACGTAAATATCTTATAATGGTAACGACAACTCTAAATTCCTGTAATTTTCTTAAAAAATCAAATATTTATAGAAATATGTAAGTAATGTGATTAATTTGTGGAAAATAAAAATATTTGATACCATTCTCAAAATAAAAGCGACTTAACCTTTTATTTTGAGAACAGTATTATTGTATTTTTTTCTTATCTTTATTTTAGAGATTTAGATAAAAAAGGAAATTAATTTCTTTTCCCATTTTCCACAGATAATGAATACAGACGGTTCATTCGATGAGAAACGTCTTGTGTGTCACTCGATTTTAGAACAAAAGGATAATAAGCATATAAAATTAGTGGCGCACGTCACTAAGGGATGGTGAGTGAGAGTTCTTTTTACGCTTTTCCAGTGATCACGGGTTCAATTATTTTATTTTAACTTCACGCTATATCCCACATAGGAAGCTAGTGTTAAGTCACTTCGTTCTCCATGCACCGCCCTATTTTAACGAAAATTTACATAGAACGACGAAACGACAACGAAATAAACATAGAAATGAAAATAATTCATTTTCCTATATCTGTTCTCATTTAGAAACTTTCGTTGACCACTATTGTGATGTATTTTTAGTACAGAACTAGGCGCAAGGTGAGGAGCGGAGTGTCTTATCACTACGTTCCCTTTCCCTACCCTGTTACATGCAGGATGCTGCGTGAAGCTCCAAAAGAAAATACACATTTAGTTCCCTACACAATGCAGTACAATAGAAGTAGTGTGATATAATTGATGCTTTATTATTTTATCATTTCCTTTTCTTTCCTCCTTCTAGTATGTCAGGCCACGTGTGTCTCAAGTTCTACCATCGTGAAGGCAACGTTCTAGAACTGCAACAGGGCTCAGAGCTGTGGGAACAGCCTCAAGACGCGTGTACTGAATCTGGGAATCCACCGTTTGTTACACTGATAAGTAAGTATTAGTTCTTAGTACCTGTATTAGAGTAGGAAAAGATCTCGAGTACAGTACGGTTGATGAGTGGTGGTTACAGTGAAGTTTAGGCTTTCTGACGTTAGCGTGTCTTCGGGAAGAAAATAATCAAAAGTAAGAAAAATGATTAAATCAAAGCATCTACAGCTAACATCAGGGCGGCACGACACAAGGGCTGTACTCGATAGATATATTTCTTTATTAATATACTAGGCTTTTTCACACAATATGGTGATCTGGATGAGACAGGGAATCTAGTGTTAAGACACTCAGTTCCCCACTTTCCAAGGCATTGTTTGTTGAGTGCTGTCAATGCCGCGCTTTGCCTTGACACCAGAGCGAAGAAATTAAAATACAAATTTAAATAAATATTTAATTTCTTCGGGTGGGGATCGAACCTACAACCAGTCACGTTTACAGTCAGAATTTGTGCCCTTGTGACTCGACTGGTCTCTGTGGGTTGCATAGAAACAGTTGACTTCCTTGATAAATGGACTATCCCATAACCTGTTTGTTTGTTGTCGTTAGACAATCGGATAATTGAACGCGAAACGCCATGGTTGGTAGTCCGAATAATTGGGAATCCGTATAACTAAGTTTCTACTGTACGTACGAAATAACTTTATAATGTATTATGTATATTTTTTAATATACTTTTCCTTTCTTTCAGCGACCACGCCCACCCCCATGCCCTGTCCCATAGCCGGACGATACAGTGTTATCAATTCTTTGGCGGATCGACGGAGAAGAAGACAGCAGTTGGGCAATGGTGGGTAAAATTCTTTGTTGATTTTTGCTTTTCAGCTTCAGACGGGCAGAGAGAATCTAGAATTACAACACTCCGTTTCCCACATTCCATGACAATTTTCCATCTATATATTAGCCCCTTTTGTGTTTTGTTATGCTTGATGTATAAGCTATATTACTGTAAAGTATCATCTCAATCCGTTCAGTAGTTTCTACGTGAAAGTGGAAGAAACATGCATTCTCACAATCTTTCAAAATTATAATATTAAAAAGAAGAAAGTCTAATATATTATACATATTTACATACAAGTCAATTTCAACTAATTAATAAAATATTCCAGGCGACTCCGACACCGAGACAGCGGCAGAGTGTGTGTCGGGAGACTACGAGAGCGCGAGCATCGGTTGCGGACACTCGCAGGACACCATTGAGTTTAAGTCCGCTTGCTCTAGCACCGGTGAGTGTTGATTACTTCTAATTTTATNGTGTACTGAATCTGGAAATCCACCGTTTGTTACATTGATAAGTGAGTATTAGTTCTTAGTACCTGGTAGCCCGAATAATTGAGAATCTGTATAACTAAGTTTCTACTGTACGTACGAAATACGTATATACGTACGTATTATGTATATTTTTTAATATACTTTTCCTTTCTTTCAGCGACCACGCCCACCCCCATGCCCTGTCCCATAGCTGGACGATACAGTGTTATCAACTCTTTGGCGGATCGACGGAGAAGAAGACAGCAGTTGGGCAATGGTGGGTAAAATTCTTTGTTGATTTTGCTTTTCAGCTTCAGACGGGCAGAGAGAATCTAGAATTACAACACTCCGTTTCCCACATTCCATGACAATTTTCCATCTATATATTAGCCCCTTGTGTTTTGTTATGCTTGATGTAGCTATATTACTGTTACATCATTACATCATTACATCTCAATCCGTTCAGTAGTTTCTGCGTGAAAGTGGAAGAAACAAGCATTCTCACAAACTTTGAAAATTATAATATTAGAAAGAAGAAAGTCTAATATATTATACATATTTATATACAAGTCAATTTCAACTAATTAATAAAATATTCAAGGTGACTCCGACACCGAGACAGCGGCAGAGTGTGTGTCGGGAGACTACGAGAGCGCGAGCATCGGTTGCGGACACTCGCAGGACACCATTGAGTTTAAGTCCGCTTGCTCTAGCACCGGTGAGTGTTGATTACTTCTAATTTTATTTAAAACATAAAAAACTATTTGTATAGGTTATTTTAAGTAATTCTAAGTTATTAAAATGTAATTAGTGTCAGTTTGTAATGGGTCGGAAAGCAGTTCTGCTGAGAAGACTTTCAGATAAGCGGCTTCACAAATTTTTAAGCAGTTTTCACTTTGATTTTTTTTTATGTAAATCATCAGTTCATAAATAAAAAAGTTATGTGTATAAGTTCTGAGTGATCTTATGAGTGGGTCATTATTATTGTAAAATATTTAAAAAAAAACTAATTGAAAAATATATTGTCATAATAATTTTTTATATTAAATAATGCCCAATATTTTTATAGTTGCTAATTAATGGTAATATTTAATATGTTTTCCCCAAGTGTACAAGTGCTACGGCAGCTGGCGTGAAGGTGGTCGCGGGTTCGTGATAGCGGCGCCTCAGGCGCGCACTTCTAGCCAACACAGAGCCTTCTGCTTCATGTATACGAGACGGAATGGTTAGTTTTTATGTTTATTTTGTCATTTCTCGTTTGGCTTCACGCTTTATCCCGTATATAGGAGGGTACGCAGAGGGAACCTGGGAACCTAGTGTTATAAGTATATAATGAGAACGTAGTAACGTTCTCATTAAGGCACTTCCTGTCGTCACTTTCTCTAGAATTTTGAAGTGTTGAGTAACAGAACATAACGCCACGCTTTACTCAAATTTCTTTTCTTCGAGTGCTAATCGAACCCACAACTTATCGCGATAGTCGCACGCTTACTCCCCTGCGCCACCGTTGGCCTGTATATACTCGTATGTATTTTTTTTAACTTTTATAATTTTGACTATATCACTATATATTTTTATCATTGTATATTATTTTCATCTAGATACAGCCGCGGGCGGAACGGTGTCGCTCAGCGCAGTGGGTGTGTCGTGCTCGCGCGCGGCGGTGCCGGGTCGGCACGGGGACAAGGCTTACAACTTGACTAGCAATGGTAAGTGTTTGTATGTAATTTTGTGTATATTTTTATTAAATATAACTTCATTTCAGACTTTTTGGTTCATATTTTTTGTGTGCTTGTACAACACTTTTGCTTAAACTATGTTAGTAACATTTTTTTTGTCTGGCCTAGTGACTACTACTACTACTTACTTATTATATTTTAACTAAATAGTATCGTTTGTCTGATTAAAAAAATATATGGTATTGTTTAACACTTTAAAATTATCAATTATCTTTTTCTATTAAATTGCGTCATTATTAAAAATCTAAAACAGCAGAAACCTATATATAAGCTAATTTCTCATGTTTTTCTTTCAGGTACATGTGAACAAAGCAGCCAATACAACAGTACAGCGCACCGTCTACTACCCGCGGCGTTAAACGCTGTACTACTAGCGGTGATAGCGTTCAGATGATATGATTAATTGACAGGTTGATTGATGGATTGATGGGCTGCTGTGTTTGATTGATGATTTGATTTATTTAAGGTTTATTTTGTTTATTTTTTTCCCAATATGTACATTTATTAGTTTCATCAATCGTTTTTTTGTCAATCATACTTATTATTATTTTTTGTATAAACATTGTGACCAATTGTAGTACACGATATATATATTTTAAATATATAGTAGTCTCTTATGTAAGTCTTGCCAGTTTCTTATAATATAGATTTCTTTTGAAATTTGAAGCGGCTATTTTGTAATATTATATTTTATCTGTAAAGCAGATAATTGTAATATTTTTGTCGTATTTTTTTTAATAATACTATTTTTAAATATCGTATAAAATTAAATGAGCGATATTTAATTTCTGTTTATTTTACAGCCTTTTTTTGTTAAATCTTGCTTTAAGAAAATAATTCAATTTGTACACAATTTTGCTCAAAATTAGTTATAAAAATCTGACACAGCAGATATTCGAAAAAACATGAGATTTCGGGGGAGAATTAAGAATTAGCATATTTTGATAAAAATCGCTTTGGATGTGATAAGAAGTGTTTCAAGGGATTTTTGGCAGCATTTTTTTAAATACTTTTTTTGCTATTAGTATTAGTTATTTATTTTTTTTCCTTATAGTTTAAGATAGAGGCTATTTTTATCATAAAAATGCAATTTTATGAACCAGTGTCTATTTTAAAATTATTATTACATTTCTTGCAAATGTTGTCTTTAATTACCAGTGTTTTCGAATTTTGACCTTATTTTTAAAAGTTAAAGGTTAAAATTTAAATTTATTGGTAGAAAATAAGTATTCCTACAGTAATTTTAGGTTAGTCGGGAACTAAAACAGAGTTAAATGAAACGAAATATAAACGTGATCTTTGTAAATAATTAAGATGGTATTAGGGATTGGGAAAAGACAAAAGATATGCATTTTTAAAAAGTTACTTATTGTATTTTTTGAAGTTAGTCGACGAAAAAATCTCGAAATATCCAAAAAAAATACCGTTAAATTGAGTCTTTGGTGTATTTTTTGAATTCTTCGTGATTTATCGTATTATATTTGTATTGTAAATTATTTATAGTGAAAAAACGCTTTTCAAGTATACATTTTGTATGGTATGCTACAGAATTATTGGTAAGTTTAAAATAAAATAATTAGATAGAATAAAATGTAGAAGAATTATCAGCTCAGCGTTTTCGATTCTACGTCCAAATTTGTGTTCTTTTTGCTTTGTTTTTTTTAATACTCGATTCGATATATTATACTGTGGACTAGAGGGTGGTTTATTTAATTAAATCATTTGTTTTCCTTGTTTTTGTAATGATAATTTTATAATAATAAAATTATTTTATAATAGTTAGTTTTAACCAGTCCACGTTTTTTATATTTTTCTGTTTTTTAAATGGATTTGTGACGTCACAAGCTATATTTAAATAAATATACATCATTTATTTAAGATATATTTCTATAGTGTAAAATAAATGACTTGATAAAACAAATATTGTTCTGTTTGTACATAACATAAAAAAAAGAAATAATAATACTTTCATATTTATAGTCTAGGAACTGGTAATAAAAACTTTAATTATAGCAAATATTTAAACCAATTTCACATATTTAGATGCAATATATACTATTATAAAAAAAATACCCACAGTCATTAAATTTATTGAACAAAAAGTAAGGGAATAATTTTTTTGACAGCTCCTGGACTATAATCTAGTTAATTAACGAACTATGACGTCATAAATTCCTATCAAATTTGTCAGATTTTTGCCTTTTTTCGTCGCTTCCTTCCAAAATGTTCACGAATCCTGACCAATAGTAGGTAAAAATATTGCTCATAATATTTATAATAGTGTGGAGTTTTATTTGTGATATATTAAAAAAATCTTAATTATATTTAAAAAAAATGTATATATAATCGAGTTCCTGACGTGTTTTCTTTTTTCCGTATTTTTTTAACATTTTCGGTTATTTTTCATCGAATAGTATGTAAGTTGCTTGCCTACAGACTTATAGCTGGATCATATTGTAAATAATAATGATTATTATTATATAATAGCTAATAATTTATTATATATACGATATTTTATAAGACATTTTTGTGTGGAGCGGTCAGGTGTTACGCGAGCAATTGATAGGTGTTTAATTTTTTCGCATATTTTTTTTATTTATTAAAAAAAACTTAATAGTTCATACATTTTGATTTTTTTATTTTGGAAAGCGATTACAATGTTTTCGTAACACATGGAAGTTCCAATGATTAAATAAAAAAGAACTTTTACCGTATTTATTGGGCTTACGATTGGGGGGCTTACAATAATAGTATGCCAAGTAAGACTGTCAAAATGACAGCAAAAATGCAATGCAGCTGAAAATAGCTGTCATATGTCAGAAAATTACATATGACAGCTATTTCCAGAAAATGGCAGCAGCTGTCCAAGCACTGACGGCAACCGTCACAGATACGGTACCTGTATCTTATTTTTTTTTATAAAAAGTGTTAATGCACAATACGTTAAGTAATTTTCACGATAATGTTTAAGGCTATGTTGTTTTTCTTTTTTAATTTATTGTTAAATTAAGGAAAAAAATTCACACACACTTGTGAATAAAGTGCACTGATTCATGTAAAATATTAAAAATGTATGGGAATTGTATTGATTCGCTTGTAAATAATGGTTTATTTTTCGGCCCCGGTGTTGTGTTCCGCCGAGTCCCTTTTTTTCTATTGAGCGTCTTTTTTTTTACGTCGCTTGTAATATTTTTTTTGGTCACGCCAGTAAATACGATTTATAACTACTACAATGTAAGCCTATTATTATATTTTGATTACTGAAATATATTTAAAAAGCAATTGTTTTGTTTTATTTGCTTTTATTGTCCCCTATAGTAACCGTACTATTAAGATGAGTTGAACAAAATGTTACAATTGTGTATAAATCACGTTGCAAACTTTTGGCAGCCTAGAACGTTTTGATTTTGAGTATAAGCTTAACAGGCTGTTAGCAGGTTTACACTCTAAGCCAACGATATGTTAACTATAAAAGGAAATAAAAGAAAACACACAGATAATATTTCCATTTTATTGTTTTTTTTTTTCAATATTAACCAATGATCTCTTAAGCGATAAGTATAGATAGCATAGCATAGTTATACAATTTACAGCCGGTCCGGAACAAAAACACTTACATATACATTTTGTTATATATATATATATATAATTTGTATATATAAACGTGCTCACAGACCTATGAATAGCGTATAGTACAAATAAATTCACAAACACGTCAAAATATTTTTACTGTACGACTGGTGAACACTTCGTATCAACGAGAAAAATATGTTTAAACTGTAAGTGTAATTGAAAAAATAATATGTTAATAAAAAAACGTAAAAAGCAGTCAATTAGTTGAAAATATCCGTATGTCATTTTAAGCACAAGTTTAATTGATAAAATGAAAATAATAAAGTAACAGTCAATTTTATGTATTAAATATGAAAACACTTCCCAAGAAAATATAAAGTATTGAATTACCACGTTTTTAAACTGAAAACTAAAAAGGTATTACACTTACACTTCTTAATAAATAGAACAATAAAAGATCACCAGTCGAGAGGCAAGAGGCGAACTCTTAACAATACAAAGTACAAAATTACACTTTTTAATTTAAAATATATGTATGTATGTCCCATCCATTCGTTCAAAGGCATTCTCAAATAACATTACTTTATGTCAAAATAATCTTTGATATAATAGATTTTAATGTGATATGTTCTTAAGAAAAAAAAAAACTACAAAATCGAGAAAATTTTCACTAACCCATATATATATTACAACATAAAAAAATCAGTAACAACAATTTATTTTCTTTATTTAAAAAAATAACTCGACAGATCACATTAAAATCTAATAATCAAAAAATGTCTTCAAATATTAATTATCTATGCAAAAACAATTTCAGTCCATTCATTCGTTCACTCATCCACATTTAATATTCATTTGTCAAAGCATTTTTTTTATTATATATTTTGATATGATATGATGCTATAAAATATTTGATGGTTTTATTTATAAAGTAATCTAAAAAAGGAAAATAAATCAGTAAAAAAAAACAAAACATTTCTATTTTTCACAAGCAGAAAATATGACAACACTTTTTGAAAAACAAATGAGTACACTTTCCAACACTTCGACAAAATTTCACTTTAACAAGCATTTCAAAAAACCACTTAACTATAAAAAAATAAATTATCATTATATTAGCACTCGACGAATTATACATAAAACGATCTATCTAATGGAATGGCCGTATAAAAAAATAATATTATTCTTTGGACTAAATTTGACTAATGTTCATGCTTTTTTCTGCACACAATTTAGTCATTTTTAGTTAGACTTAGTCCAAAAAAAGTATTTTTTATAATGAAACTTATTGAACAACCATCGATATCAACATAATGTGCGTTCAATCATTCACCCTATTCGCTAATTTCATACAATTTTCTATATATTTGTTATATTTACATGGATTTATATGTGTTTATAGCAAAGTGCAATAATATAATATGTAGGTCAAATAATTATATTTGACCAAAAAAATATTACGGTAAATAAAAAAAAATGCCAATATGAACTTATTCGTTTCAAAAATCAACTCTTTTCGAACGTCTATTACCAATTTTTTAACTATAATATTTTATTATAAAATATATTTTTTTAAACTTTTTTTCAATGTATTTTCAATGTTATTTTGGGAATGAACATGTAAAAGTGATTTTATGAATGACAATTCATTATTACTAAAGTCAAACAAAAGTGTAAGAAGTGTTATTACACTTTGCTTCAAAAACACCTTCAACAACCTAAATGCTGATCAACATTGACATTTGCAACAGCGTAAGGTACATAATAGCTTGTGGCTGTTTACATTTTCATTAAAATCTACACATTTTTATCATAAATTCACATCAAAATCGGTCCAGCAATTTCTATGAGAACCACGCTAGTGTTTATTTATATGTATATTATATCATTTATTTATAATATTTGCGTTATTTCTCAGCGAAAACGTGATTAGCGTGTGTAAATTGAAAATCTATGTGTTTTCGAACGAATATTATAATTATAATTGGCATTTTAGTTTAACACTTGGTATTTTTATTTACAAAACAAAATAATCTAATCGAATTTCCGAGTAGAATATGACTGGATACAGTAAACTATTCATACTGAGTCAAATTTTAAATTACCTAGACTCAGAATTTTAACGGTTATCCATGGGACCATAGGTAATTTAAAATCAGAGTGAAAATTTCAAATGGGTAACAATATACAAATTTACCCATCGTTACCCTTAGTGTAGTCAACGTGTTTTACCTTACCTTATCGGCTAACTTAACGGCAGTTGGACGCGGGCTCTACATACGAAAGGACATTGCAAAAATACATTTTCCGAGGACCTAACTAAAATAGCATAAATCAGTACGTGGATTATTTTTTTTATTTATTAGCGTTTATTTTTAAACATGGCCGGTTTCAAAGTTCCCAAACAGGTAAGCTTACTAAATATAGCTATTTTTTATATATAATATATATAAAAAAAATTGCTAAAACGTGTCGTTTTAGTGTCAAAGGTTTTTTAATGGCGCTTTAATGCCAAAGTGTTGTTTACACTTACACTTTTAGGGTAAAGTGTACTAAAATTGTTTATTTTTTTTTTATTAATTATATGAAAAATTATTCCAAGGATGGAGTTTGTCTATTGAAAAGGACGAATAATGGCAGTTGCAATAGGAATTTGAATTGTTTTTTTTATTTACTTTACAATCTATTTTTATATTCTGTGTTTTCTACAGACAAAATATGGCGAGGCGATTCTATTTATCTTACATTATAAATCCATCGATTGGGGAGAGGAAAATAGACAAATCTACTAACTAAATGACATTTTTTCATATTATATTCCAGCTAAAACATTTTATTAATATTTTTTACGAAATTCGGAAATAAATAAAGCACCGTTGGACAACCTTTAACACAAAGACGTTCAAATCCCACCCAAAAAAGAAATAGTTCCACCAAAGACCGAAAATTTCCGGAAATCCCTGAAAGTGTCTGAAGAGTTCCGAAATTTCTCAGAAATTTTCGAAAATTAGAAATTTCTAAACAAAATCACGCGATAGATGTGGGCGGATCCCGGCGGTTGTCGCGTAGTGAATTATTTCTCCGCAACTCATCTTTGATGGAGTTCTCGCGGGACTCCAGCCCGCGACGAGGCGAGGACGTAGTGTCCCGACACTCTGATGAGGAACGTTTCGTGTGTGTACCTTTTATTTTGAGAAAAAAAAAATATTATAGTATATTATATATTTATGTGTCGCATTCAGTTTAATAGTGACTAAACTCAAAAAAGTACAATTTGTAGGAAATAACCATATAACCTGAGAGAATCGTTTTGTATTTCAATCAAATTAGAATTATGATTTTATAAATTGACCATTTACACGAGGTATTTTTCTTTTTAGCTTCACGCTGTATCCTATATATAGCAGGGTAGGCAGAGGAAATCTAGTGTTATAAGACAGTNTATATTCGTCATTGTACTCAACAGTCAATGTCCTACTTCCGACTGAAGGTAAAAAGTGTCTTGACACTGGATCTCCTCACTCTACACCGGTAATTATGGATGATACATAGTAAAAAAATATATAATAATAGAATACGTACGTAAAAGACGTTTAAGTGCAGCCAACGAGTTTATTGAGGTGAATAGAGTAGTACAGTTATCATTTCAAGGAATCCTTAATATCGGTCAACAGGTACTTTGCGGTTTGTCGACAAAAATTACTTATACTAACTTATATGATTCACGAAGCTGACGGTTGCTTGACCTTTAGAAAAATTATTGGAAATTACACTTTATAAAAATTGAGTGGAACATTTTAATACAATTAGATAAAATAATAAAACATTTCCCACATTTCCATTATATTCTGATAAAAAAAACTGATTAAATGTAATAGTTGGTCTACGGAACGTCACTTATAAAAGTTGACTAACTTAAGTTAGCGGGCGTATGTGCTCAATTTGTATGAAACGAAAATTTAAGATTGTTATAGTTTTTTTCTTTGATACAACTTTTTGATGCACTTCGCAAGGGTACCTGGGTTCGGTGCTTATTTTCAAAGTATTAAAGTAGTTATACAGGGTGAAATTGTCAGCACCACTTTAAATGAAACCACAGTTTTAACTACTCTATAAAAGCCTAATATAATTCGGAAAAAAAATAATTCCCAAAAATGAAAAAGTTATTTTTTCAAACAAANAGTGTCCCGACACTCTGATGAGGAACGTTTCGTGTGTGTACCTTTTATTTTGAGAAAAAAAAAATATTATAGTATATTATATATTTATGTGTCGCATTCAGTTTAATAATGACTTAACTCAAAAAAGTACAATTTGTAGGAAATAACCATATAACCTTAGAGAATCGTTTTGTATTTCAATCAAATTAGAATTATGATTTTATAAATTGACCATTCACACGAGGTATTTTTCTTTTTAGCTTCACGCTGTATCCTATATATAGCAGGGTAGGCAGAGGAAATCTAGTGTTAAGACAGTCCGTTTCTCATTTTCCGCCGAAGTCTTGAAATATTACGTGTTGAGTGGCGGAACTCAAAGCCGCACTTTGTCTTGTTACCAAAGCGAGCACATGAAAAAATTAAATATTTCATTTCCTCGAGTGGGAATCGAATTGATAAACCTGTCGCGTTTCTGCCCCTGCGCCATGACTGGCCTCAAACTATGTAGCATATAATTACTAAATTTATATACTACATAAAAGAATTATTTTTTTGTTTGAATACTCTCATTTCCTTAGCTCTGATAGACAAAACGCGCTGTTGAGTTTTGCCACTCAACAAGCAATGTCTCGAGAGTGTGTGGTGCGTAGGAAACGTAGTGTCTTAACATTCTCTCTGACTCTGCTATGGATAATTCGCGAAGCTGTAAGTGTAAATAGTAACGTATATACATTACATAATAACATTTGACGTTCAAAAAATGAAGCTTCTAACTTTTTATTATGAATAAAAATATTTGAATTTGAATTTCACATATAAGAATGTACAGTACGAGTTGGCGTCCTGAAGTTAGTCTATCTGAACTATTGTGCATTGTTCATTCGCGTTCGAGAAGAAAATCAAAAGTAAGAACAGATCTTTAAAACTAAATCTACAGCTAGCTTCAGGGCGGACATGACCCGGGACCATACTGTATGACATTAATATGTAACTTGACAATTTACATAAATAATATTTAGATATGAATGATGAATGTATGTGAGTGTGTGAGCAGGGGTCACTAACCGGGTAGGTCGCGTCCGCAGCTCATGATCTCGTGGTCGAGGGAGGCGGAGGCGGGGTCGGCGGCGCGGCGGCCCCGCACGCCCTGCTACAATCCCACGACTGAACGTATATATTACATTGTATATACGACTACATATATTACGTTTATACATATTATACAGGTGATTTAACGATCATCCTGTAGTATATGTATAAATATAATCGATCTACCGATCAATAGACATTTTATAATGTTATTGCATATTTAGGTTGCATTTTAATGACTGTATACAGGGATGGTAGGTAGATCGAGAGACATAGTGATACAGGTGAAAGAGGAGATAATTTCCAATAATTCTTATAGGGTCTTAAGGATATTCCGAAATTTTACCGTTTTCGAAGTGTTGGTCATTCAAAAACAATGTGTAAAATCACCCCTGTATATTATCATTTAAATGCTCTCTTTTTATATCATTATCAAATGGAAGCAAAACAAATAACGAAATAAATAAACGTGCAGTATTTAAGAAAAACAAATAAACAAAAATGATTAAAACCCTAATTAAAATCTTCTTTTATCAATTAAAAATTACAAGTTCATTGACAAATTAACATTTATTTGCAACTCGTTAATTCAAATTTTTTTTTTTAATTAACGAGTTGCAGTCGTTAATTCGTTTAATTAAATTATAGAGATTAATTACAAGTGACAATGAATGTATACATGCGTCATAAGCCAAGCGCTTAGGCCGGTCGTGCCTCTCGCTCGCACGCTCGTCTCAGGCGAAACGTGACAATAAGTCATACTTTTTCGTGCAGTCGACGTTCATCGATTAATAAAACATTATCACGTCAAAAAGAACCAACAGGTAAAAGAAATTATAAGGTAATCAAGTAATAACAAGAAATAATATAAAAATAAATTAAAAACAAAAAATTAAAGGTAACTGTAAACATGGCGATTGTGGGTTCAATCTCACTCAGGGGAATAAATTATTTTCATTTCCTGGTTCTAGTAACAAGATAAAGAAAGGAGCAATGTCTCGAAAATTGTACGGTGCGTGGGAAACGGAGTATCTTAAAATTAAGTTCCTTTTGCCTATATACAAGATGCAGCGTGGAGCTGTTAAAAATGATAGAAACAACAAATATATTTACTTTGTATCCACTGGACCCGCTAGTTACTGATGAACTGGACCCTAATGGATGAGTACCGTTCTGAAAAAAAAAAATTTTTTTTTAATTTATAGAATAGTCGGAAAAAGTATTTCGAAATTATACAACATTATTTATTACTTTTACTTGCCAACCACTACTGTTAAAAAATATGTATATTACAGGTATCATTTGGTTGGTGTTACGGAACTTCGACTCTGTTCCGATATGTCGGAACTTTCCATTATAACACCTCCGATTCCGATTGACTAGAACTAAATTCAAATATTTTTGTAGTGTCGGGATGACGCGAAAAAAAAAACATTTAAATAAAATATTGTTTCTATCACCTTAACATTTGATAAAGTAGAATGAACTTAATGTCAAAACAATCCGTCCCTGTCGCTTTGCATCCGAAATCGAGACATTGGCCATTGAGTTACAGATTTTAAAACTGTGCGTTGTCTACTAAAGCGCGAACCCACAACTACCACAATAACAGCCAAACGCAATTTTTACCTCTAATTGATCAATGGACGTGGTTGGGCTTTTCACAGTGTCAAAAACTGATGAATCGCTGTCCTGATCCGAGTGCTGGTGCGGTGTTTCCGGGCTGTCAGGTATTTCTGACGCGGCTGGAAAATATTTATTTTATTTTAATTGTAATATAGATGAAAGTGTGTAAGGATTGATGTTTGTTCCACTTTTACACTATAACTTCTAGACATGTTTATAGGAAATTTTACCTTTGAATTGTTAGCCTTACTAATATTATAAATGTAATGGTTTGTGCTGATGCATGTTTGTTCCATTTTCAGGCTAAAACTATTGAACTGATTTAGATGAAACTTTATTGTAATATAGCTTATATTATGTGCATGTTCTTGAAAAACCCTACAAAAATACAGAATATATTAAAAGGAATTTTATTGGGAAATATTTTTATATCAAATACAAATATCAGTAGATATATATAACATACGTATATACAATTTTTTGTTAACTGCGAGTGAGCTAGTTATTACAAATTGAACAATTGAACCAATGAATGATAATTTGAAGCAATATTGCATGATTGTAAACAAGAAAGGTTTATTATAATAGTTCACATCTGTGCTATATCTGCGCTACATGTGTGTTTGTGTGTGACTGACCAACGGCGATGCCCCGGCGCTGTGCTCGCGGCGAGGGCGGATGGTGGGGAGGCGCGCGCGAGGCGCCGGGCGCGCGGCAAACGGCCGCCTGCACCACCTCGCACACGCGACGGAAGCGGCGGATGTTACCTGCCACAGGAAATATATGTGGTACTTTAGGGACGTGTTGACGGGTTATATGGAACTTGGTGCTGAAACATATCCTTCTCTGTCAAGTCCGGTCAAGTCGGACTCGCAAACTAAGGTCTCCGTACCAAATTCAGAATTGTATACCAATAGGAAATTCATAAAAGTTAACAAACTTAAATTTACAGACGTATGCATTCATTTTGTGTTTGTGTGTGTTCACTTTTTGGATTTTTTTTTTCATTTGAAGAAATTCTTAATTCTTGCCAATTTACATAATTGTGAGTCCACAGAAAGTATAGGTTCTTATTACGATGTATAAATGCTCGTATATTTTATACAAAATACATGCGAACGACCGCAATTTTAAGTTTATCAAAATTTATAATTTGAACTTCACCAATACATAAATACGTAAATAATAATAATTTCTAGTCCGTTTCATTTTAATTATATTTATTAACTCACCAGACAACAGAGTGAATGTGATAGCATACAAATACTCCTTGCCGTTTTCACCAGGCGCTTTAGTTATCGTCGATATGTCCACCTTAAAGTTAATACAAACAACTTTAATATATTAATTAATATTTTTCAAAATTTTATTCACCACTAAATAAATAAAAAACAGAAATATATGAAAAAATATATTATACATAAATAAATTATGTATTTAAAAATTAGCGTAATTAGCGTTTGCCAAATGATCATTATTTAATCTCAAGAATAAGTAATCTTAAAGTGTTTGTACATTTCTAAATAGACATATTATATGTTAATAATTCAGTTAACTAATCTAATTTCCTTGTAAGGAATAACTGTTCATTATAACGAACAAAGAGAGAAAACAATTTTTTTATTCTAAAAAATGTTAAATATACACAGGTAGAACTAATAACAGCATATCAAAAACAAAACAGCACAAATTTAATTCTGGGAATCGAACCTACATACCTGAAACCGTACGTGCCGTTGGAACATTGCGGGCGCGTTGGACCCCCTCTTGTACTCAACACGGAACGACATCGGACTTAGTACGCTGTGGGATAGTTCTGCTATCTGTTGGGATATAGGTTCAAATACAGATAAAGTATAATAACATTAAAATAAAGAATAGTTTTACCCGCATATAGCAGGGTAGGCAGAGGGAACTTATTCTTAAGGTACTGTGTTCTGTCATAGCGTGTTGTTTGGCGAAACTCAACGCCACGCTTGTTTGCGCCACCAAAGCGAGGACAAATAGGCCCGAGTGGGAATCGAACCCACAGTCGTCGCGTTATGAAGTCATTTTTATTTCTGTGTTCCAAGGGATTGCAGGCCTGAAACCTGAGCCTGATCGGCGACGACAGACAGACTTCAGTAAAGCAAGAAACCAAATTAGGACCTTTCTGTTAAACTTTAAACTCAAGAACTCAAACTATAATATATAAAATCAAACTTAAGCCACTGATAGAAGCACAGAGCCTGAACAAAAAGCTCAAAAATTCAAACTTACACTCAAAAAGGCGTGTATCAGATCAGCTTTAACTGTAGCCAGAGGTTTCCCTTTGACTAGAGCCGTGAAGGTCTCTTCTTTGTCCGCTGACAGCAGCAGGGAACCGAACCATGATCTTTTCGTTAGTTCCGGTGATGATTCGGGAGTAAGGTGAACTTCTTCTGATGACGCTGGACAAAAAAGTAAAAAAGTAAAGAAAACTTTTTTTAGCTTCACGCTGTATCTAGCACGAAGCAGGGTAGGCAGAGAAAATAGTGTTAAGACATATTGATAAATTTTTTAGACATTGCATGTTGAGTGGTGGCACTCGACGCACAGCTTTGTCTTGTTACCAGAGCGAGATGAATTTCGAGATTTTTATATAAATGCCTCTTAAAATCTCCCTAAAACTAAGACTTATCTCATTTTTCATTAAAAATGTCCAATAAAAATAGCAACTTACTCTGCATTTTCCGCCTATGGAACCTTGGGGAACCTAGGAAGGAGTTCTTTATCGTTGCCAATCGTGCTCGCCATGGTGCCGCAGCCCCGCCCGCAGGAACCGAACCCGCACCTGTCGATACTGATATAACGTACCGTGTTATAAGGGGAGTACGATGATAGACACTGAAGACACTAATTTATATTATTTTAGCTTCACGCTGCATACCGCAGTAGGCAGGAGGAACCCAGTGTTAAGATACGCCGTTTCAAAGTTTCCTCCGTATTCTGGAGGCATTGCGTGTGGCGCAAATCAATGCCACGCATCAAGCCGGAATCAGACCCACAACCTGACACGTTTACATTCGCACGCTTGTGTCCCTGCGCCACGACTGGCCTCGATATAATTTTTATATGAATGAATAATAATATAATTTGGAAAATCGGGACGATTTTTACTACAAAATCACAACCGCTCTTAAGTGTAACTAAGCCACTATAATAATAAAGTACTTTGAATATAGTAAATGATTATAATAAAAAATTAAGTTAATTGCATTACCAATTCTTTATATCTAATTATATACGTAAAAATAGACAGGGCAGGCAGAGGGAACATGGTGTTGAGACACTTTATTCCCCATTTTTCACCTGATTTTCAAAATATTGCTTGTCAAGTGGCGGTACTTAACGCCGCGCTTGCTTTGTTACCAAACAAAAATAATCTTTTAATCTGAGTATCGAACCCACTTTCATTACGTTTACATTTATACGCTGAGCCGCTGCACTAAGACGACCTCATACATACGTACATACATACTTAAAACACCCTTATAGCCCAGTGGTTAAGTTACCTGGAATAGTCGCCAAGTTAGGAAATAGTGATGTCTGTGCCGGCGTTGAGTTACCCGGGCCGGGTAGCGACGATCTTTCCCGTACTGAAAAATTAAGTAAGATTTTAAATATGCGTTAAAAATTTGCTTATTTTTTTATTAAATATTATTTATTGAAATCATGTACAAATAGATATATAAATTGCATACAGTGTGTATCTAATTTCAATAAATATAACATAATTTAAAACCTATATCAATACTATACAGCGGAACAGTTTGTTTCATTGTCCACTCTAATCTTAGAAACTACTGGTAAGAATAGAATTTCTTCGAGTTAGATAGTATGTTTATCAAGGTAGGCTATATACGCTATATTACACCGTCTTCTACTTCTTCTACTTCGTAACCACCGCTATATTGGGGCTTTGCCTTAGTACCAGAGAGAAGAAATGAACACATTAATAAATAATAATTGAATCTCCCTATTTGGGAATCGAACCAACAGCCATTGCGTTTACAGTGCGTCAAGACGGGCTCGTAACATAAGCCTTTTATAATACATCATATGATTTAGTATTATTTCTATCCTACGTCTATACTAATATCAAAAGGAGAAGTGTTTGTATGTATGTATATTGTTCTAACCTCTATGACTCTGGGAAGGGCTGTGCGGTCTGACGGCCACCGAGGAACCCATCATCGGTGATTCATTTATTATTATCACCGCTTCACCTGGTTCGCCGCCTTTAAAACATAAATATAAAATAAATAAACAACTTATTTTTTTTACTTCACACTGTATCCCGCACATACCTGGGGAACATGGGGACCTAGTGTTAAGACACTCCGTTCCCATTCAGACACTTTCGTTCCCCACTTCCCGCCGAAAATGTGGAGGCATTGCGTGTTGAGTGGCGGAACTCGACGCCACTTAATATAATTATAAATATATACACTTACTTATATTCAAACTAATAGTAGGTCCAGTGGAATTAGCCCTTTGATGGTGATGTTCACGTACAGACGGCGACGCTGAAATTATATAATAATAAATTATTAAAGATATATACATACAAATAAGCAATTTCACGCTATATCCTATGGCACAGGGAACCTACTCCATCTTTTGCCTATCTCGGTGACATTACTTACTTCATCTTTTTCTAAAAATATTTAAATATAATCATTTCGAGTCGTAATCGACACAACCACCGCGTTTACAGTCATACGCTAATAGTGCTTTTATTCTATAAAAATGTCTGTCAAAATTGCTAGACATATTTTTTTTATTGAATTGACTGAAACTTTAATTTTCAATTAATAATATATCTTTAGGAAGAAGAAGTGATCATGTTATTGTTACGTTAAAAAAATTATACGTTTTCTGTAAAAAAAAATTAAATAAATATTAACCTAAGGGTGATCCAGGCGTCGCCGGGGTACCGCCTAGTGAGGACACCCTGTGTGGTGTGTGGCCTGAAAAAAACAATATGTACAATATTAAAAAAAACTTTCACTGCATAATTTTGGAGGTGAAGTGTGTTCATCAATGCCGCGATTTGTATACCAGAGATGAGACATAAAAAAATTACAGTAATATAGCTATTATATTAGAAATAAAACACATACGCTACCATTTAGTAATATAGTAACTCTATAATATATAATATATGACCATAATATAAAAATAAACTTAAGCGGGTGAAGCCGCGAGCAAGTCGTTAGTTAAACATAAATACAATAATGTTACCCGGTGGACTTGCTGATAATTGAGGGGAGCTTCTACCTTCGCTGCGACGACTGGACGCCGACCTGAAATAATAAATATAATGTACAGCTTCACGCTGTATCCCGTAAAAAGCAGGGTAGGAAAAATGAACCTATTGTCAAGACACTGCGGTAGAGTGTTTACGAGATTTTGCCTAGCGTGGCGGAACTCAACGCCGCGTTTTACCTTATTACTAAAGTGACGTAATAAAAAGAATTCATTTCCTAGCATGGGATTGGGAATCAAATTCACAACCGTCGTGTTTACAGTCACACGCTGTGCCGCTGTACCACGACGGCCTCAAATTCTCCAAATTTTTCGATATATTATATATACATACAACATTAAATATATATATATTTTTTTTTATAGTATTTAAATCTGCAATCAGTCGCAAGACTATAAGCAGATGGCCTGAGTGTAAATGTGTAAATTACAACATTAAATATAAATTTGTTTATTACCTAAACTGTGACCGCCTTGGTGTAATCGGAGATCCTTCACTAATCTGACCAAAGTGCGCTGACTGACCGTTCACCTGGCAATTAAAATACAAACAAAAATATATACAAGTAATTCAAAATGACATTTTACTAAAAAAACAGAGAGAGCAACAAATGAAAGCTTGAAGTGGAAATCTGGGAAACAAGTGTTAACATACTGTGTTCCCATTAAAACACTTTCGTTCCACACTTTCCGAGGAATTCTGGAGGTATAGCGCGTTGAGTGGTGAAATTCAACGCCGCAATGTGCCTCGTTACCGGAGCAGGGAAAGGAATGAAAATCAATTTCATGCCCCCAACATATTGAACCCACAACCGTCGCATACACACTTGTGTCCCTATATATCTTACCCTACAAGTATCTAGTCTTTTCCTAGGCGGGTCTGAAGGCGTGGCAGGGGCCGGAGGTCGAGGCTCATCGTCCCTCGCAGGCCTCCGCCTTTTACGTTCAAGCAGAAGAAAGTATATCACTTTCTCGGTATTGTGGCTGAAATGAGAATAAATATTGGTTTTTAATATGTGAAATTAAAAGTAATTTTAATTCAAATTACTAGTGTTGTAATTTGCGGCTTCAATCTCTTTAAGACTATATGTGTTTAGTTATATAATATAACTAAGCTTTCTGCTGATTTCTCGAATCATTGCGTGCTGAGTGGCAGAACTCTATATTAATGAAAATATTAAATATTGTAGTCCTCTGAGTGGGAATTGAAACCACAACCATTGAGTTATGTTTATGTTATTTGTGCGCCACAATGGCCTTAAATAAAATAGTATGTTTATATATGTCAATTCAATGTCAAATTGAAAATAACTTCAATTCAAACTCACTGTGCACTCAACAGATCCTGTATAAGTTTATCTCTATGTTTGAAACAGCCAAGGCTACATATCGCTTGAAGGACATCAGGGTCAATTGCTTCAGCGGAAGGTAGTACCCTGGTCTGAACTACTTCCATCATGGGTAACTCTTGTTCCAGTTCTCCCCTCCCACCTGCTGTTACCCAAGGGTGGCGGGTTATTTCTGCTAACTGGAAGGATAATAAAATATGAATAGGGATAATATTTAGGATTAAATTAAGTATGGTAGAATATGTAGATATATATAATATAGTAGGGTAGACAGATGGAACCTAGAGTTAAGACATTTAAAAGAAGAGTTTATAAGATGAGCACCACCACCCTTTGTCTTATAACAGAAGGAAGGAAATGAAAATAAATCATTACCCCATTTGAGAACTGAGCCCACAGCCAATGTGTTTACAGAAAGCCTAAAACCATGACAAAATATTCAAGTAAAATAAATTTATTATTACTATTTTCAAAATAAACTTACAGTCATTCTTTTCTCAGGATTTACTTCAATCATACCACGGAGTAGTTGTTGGCAGTCGGGTGGCACAAAATGCGGTACATGGAAGACGCCTCGCTTTACCTAAAATGTTAATTAAGTAGATTAAATACATATAAAAATGGTCTGACAATGTATAACTATAATTATATTAATGTGTAAAATTAAATGTTTATTATGTGGACGGACTACCCGTCTATATAATCAACATAACGACTGTTGTACATTTATTGTAAATTTTATTTTAAAAGAGAGTTGAGTGTGTGGCCAGCTCTTCTCAGCATTTAAATTTCAAATTTTGACTTCCGAGCTCACATTTTTTATGTTTTATATATATATTACATGTTTCCCTTGAAAAAAAATTAACAAATAAAATATATAAAAATAAATATTATTATTTACCTTTTCGAGTAATTGTCGTAAGTTATCATCATCGAAGGGCAAAGCGCCAACCAATAGCGCGTACAGTATAACACCACAAGACCACACATCGGCACGGCGTCCATCGTATTTTTCTCCCTAAATAATATTATGATAATATTTAGATTTAATTAGTAAAATGGTAAAAGATTTTGATTAGATAAAAAATTTAAATATGAATAAATCGTTTGTTTACAAATATTGAATGTCACAGATAATATATAAAGTTAATATATTTCAGACTTCAAATACATAAAAAAGGGTGGATAGAAACATTTTTTGACTTTAGACTAATATTTTCACAATGTTTCCGACTTTAAAATTGAAGACAATTTTATATATAAGTTAGTACTAGCTTTATCACCATTGTAAACTATCTTTACATTTTTTTATTATTTCTTTGTGTTCTTATTACATGCAATAAAGAATAATATAATATAATAACAAGTATTTTTATGTATCTAACATAAAATACTGTATTTATTATTTACATTTTATGCACAAAATTATTTTTTAATAAAATCTCTTAGATCATATATTAATACAAATATATATTTTTTTAATAATTAAACTTTATTCTAAAGTTCATAAGTTGCTTACGAGTGTGTATCTACATTCGGTATGGTCATCGTTATTTATGGTTGTTAAATATATATTTATTTTAACATATTATATCTTAGAATTCAAAATTTTTATATGTCTTCTCAAAATTCACATTTATCGTTTTCTGTAAAGTTATTATCTATATTCATAGTTTGTAAATCTAAAAAATAATTTAAATAACAACATTTTCCTACATTAACATTACTTGATAATCGATGTCCATAGTTTCACTATTTGATTTTTTTATAATTCTTGTATATGGCAACTTTGGAGTAATGTCAGTATTTTTTACTAATAACCCGTCACAATTTAAAAGTTCTCTTTTGTCAACCGTTTTATGCAAATCGAGATAACGCCAAATACTTTACTCTAAATATAAAAGAGATAGAACTCTTAATACTACCAACGACGCATATTTAATTTAATCGGTTATTACCTTTCACCACGATCGACCGTTGCTTCAATTTTACAAACCGTTATAAATATATTGGTGGTAAATACGCGATAGTGTTATTAATTTTTGTGTATTGTGCTAAAATGAAGTCCGCAAAATCTAAACAGAGACTGAACGATATGCGGACGCCGTCTAGAAGTAAGCAAAACCTAAATCAGGGTGAAAGAGACCCTGTCCAAGTTTACTGCAGATTGCGACCGATGCAGCGAGAATCCGATAACTCATGTATAAAAATAATATCCCCAACCACTGTTTTAATGGCGCCGCCCCCAACCGCCCTAAGCTATAGAAACGAAGGTAATAAAACCATGAAATACACATTCAAAGAAGTTTTCCCGCCAGAGGCAAATCAACAAGAAGTGTTTGATAAAGTAGCTTTGCCCCTCGTCAAAGGTCTTATAAAGGGTAAAAATGGCTTGCTATTCACATATGGAGTAACAGGAAGTGGTAAAACATTTACAATGACTGGGGAATCACAGAACTGTGGAATACTGCCTCGATGCTTAAACATATTATTTAAAACTATCAATGAACTCCAAGCTCACAAATATGTGTTTAAGCCGGACAAAATGAACATGTTTGATGTGCAATCTGAAGCTGAAGCCATGTTAGAAAGGCAGCAGGAACTACACAAGTTTAAAAGTAATAGAAAAAATAATTCAAACCCAGACTTAGCTATGTCTGATTCAGATCTCACAAAACTAGAGGAGGTCAATGAGGACAATCAATATGCTGTGTTTGTTACTTATGTAGAAATTTATAATAATAGTGTGTTTGATTTACTTGAGGATGGACCCCCTATAAGTAGGAATTTACCTGTTAAAATTATAAGAGAAGATGCGGCTCATAACATGTATGTCCATGGGGTTACTGAAATAGAAATTAAATCATCGGAGGATGCGTTTAATGCTTTTTATTTAGGATTAAAAAGAAAGAGGATGGCTCACACAACTCTTAATGCCGAGTCTAGTAGAAGCCACTCTGTCTTCACAATAAGATTGGTGCAGGCACCTGTAGACGAACTGGGAGAAGCTGTGATACAAAACAAAAAGTTTCTCTCTATAAGTCAGCTTAGTCTTGTTGACTTAGCTGGAAGTGAACGAACGAACCGGACTAAAAACACTGGCCAGAGGTTAAGAGAAGCTGGTAACATTAATAAGTCATTAATGACTTTACGAACATGTATGGAAGCTCTAAGAGAAAATCAAATTAATGGTACTAATAATATGGTACCGTACCGAGAATCAAAAATTACACATTTGTTTAAGAATTTCTTTGAGGGTGAAGGTCAAGTTCGTATGGTAGTATGCACTAATCCAAGGGCAGAAGATTACGATGAAACATTGCAAGTAATGAGATTTGCTGAAGTTGCTGCTGAAATAGAAATTGCTAAACCCCAAGTGGTAGATGTAGCAGCCACTATAGGTCTTATGTCTGGTAGACGTAAAGCTAATAAACTATTTAATGCAGCTAAAGAAAATATTGCTAAGCCTGAAGCTAAAGAACTTGAATTGGATCTAGGTCTTGTATACAGTCTAGGTCCAGACTTCCCTAGCTTAGAATTGAATAGCTCTCAAGCATCTCATATTATAAAGGAACTGATGGCTCATTTAGAAATGAGGATTAGTCGTAGAGAGACTTTAAAGAGGAGTAAAGCAATTAAAGATGAGAAATTGAGATCAGCTCTATTAGAATTAGAAAAGGATTCTCTAGAAGTTAGAGGTGAAAATGTGTCCTTGCGAGGACAATTAGCATCAGCTGAACGTCGAATCAGAGCTTTGGAGGATAGACTGACATCTATGGAAAATATTTCTTTATCACACCAAAGAAAGCTTAGTGAAATGACAGAATACACATCGTCGTTAAAACGCGATCTACAAGAGAAAGAATTACTTCTAAGCCAGAACAAGCTTGACAAAGAAAAACAAAAGAAAATTCTAGAACGTAAATACAACCACAAAATCGCCGCCGAACACGAAAAAGCTAAGGAAATAAACTCCGAAAAGGAACGACTACGAAATGCGATAGAGGAAAAGGAGAATCGATTGCGCATTATAGCAGAGGCACTTAACGGCGACCGAGGTGACATGGATTTACCAAAGAGTACAGGAGATATGGCAGCTCAGACAACCATACGAGATTTTACACCTGGATCTACACCTAGGGCTTTACCAGCTCATCTGCTAACTCCTTTTAGTTCACATACGAGGGAAACCCGAGACACTCGAGAAACACCAGCGACTTCACGCCGAGGCGTGGCCATAGCGAATCCTCGTCATAAACGATCGTTATCTGCAGATGGCAAAGGCTGGGTAGAACATGCTCCTTCCAAAATAGTTCCAATGGGCACCGTATTGAAACCTCAAATAACTAACAGCAAATTTGTTAACAAGCTAACTAATGTGAAAGATATTGCTAATTCCAAATCATCAAAATACTGTCTCATTTCTCAAGAACAAGATACAGATGGAGAGTTGGAAACCAAGTTGTACAAAGGAGATATAGTGCCGACTTGCGGAGGTGGGGCCCAAGTTATTTTCAATGATGTGGAAATGCTAAAGCAGTTTTCTCCTACAACAGAGAAGAACTCATCTCATAGGACTTCAGGTACGAACTGTGCGAGGCATTCGTCGAAACGAAGGGAAACTGGTTGTTCTCCTCCACAAACGCCGTCGAATACCAGCAAAAAACAAAGGGTAGATGATGATTAAGCCTAACTTAAAACTGTCATAAAACTAGTAATCTCATTTCTTTAGGAACTATGTTTAACTAAAAAAACTATATTTATTATTTAAATCTTCATCTGTCATTTTGAGACATTGCCTATTGAGTGGCGGAACTCAACTCTGCGCTTTGTTCTGTTACCTCTATCAAAAACTTGGTAATTTAATTTTATAGGAAATATATTTAAAAACTTAATCTATCATCAAAAATGACTCAGTTACTTTTATGTTACATCAGTTGGGTCAGTATCATATTTTGATTTGTTAAAGGAAGTACAAAATTTGTACTTCCTGCTCTCAGCTAGTTAACATCTTTTCAATTTAAATTAGTTTATTGTGTCTCATGACATGTCGAAAGATAAATGGGGGAACTTGTCATTGACTAATAAAAAAATTGGAACTGATCTAAATATGTGTATTAAGATTTATTTGTTACATTCAGTTGTACCAACTCAATGCCTAAATTTTTAAGTTATATTTTGAGGTTGTCATATAAATATCATCACTTTATATTGGTCTTAAGGAAATTTAAAAAATAAAATTAAGTAAATTTGCTTGGATGATTAATTAAATGTATTTATTTGGTCACAAATAACATAACTCTGTATCACTTCCAAATAAATGTATAATATTTTTAAAATACTGTAAAATATTACTATTAAAACATGACATTACTTACTATATTTTAAATAACTTACATGCTTAAAAGTTGATTAAAGCATTATAATGAATAAAATTCACTTTTATCTTTAATTGCTCAAATTAACTTGAACATTGAAATGTTACTAATTACCATTGTTTTATATTTTTTTGTAATATTTATTTCTTTTCTGTGATTTGTTAAAAGTACTTAAATAAAAGAACACAAAAAAAAACAAAAGAAAATAAAAAAATAATTTTATTTTTTAAATTTATGGCACAATGGAATTAAGCCCAAGTTGCATTAATATGTGTACTGAAATAAAAAAAATATAACATAATATTAGTGCTGTTAAAATTATGTAGACTTTCTACTTTCTTTCAAAGAATAATTAAACATTTTAACTTTGTATAATTTTCTCTTATTTTAGAGAATAGAAGAAGTTAGAAGATGAATAAAAATCTTTATGCCTATATTGTTTGAGATTAAAATAAAATTAGGCGGGAAAAAACTTTAAAGGTACAAATGTTTACACAGCACTTTGTAAAATATATTCATACTTAATATATTTCCATTTATTGGACATTTTCTTCATTTTCTAATATGTACGTACTTAATTAGTTAATATAATTATGTTTAACTTTTTCTTTAATAATATTTAAGTTGTATTGTTTAGTTTTAGATTTTTTTGTAGTGTAAAGATTATTGTACTCTTTTAGAAGTGTATTAAATACCTGAATGGTTTAACGATATTTTTTATTACACCCACCATTGAACAATATATATCCAAAAAAATCTTGCAAAGCGCGTTGAGTTTATTTTTTGTTATTTCTAGATTTATGTAATAAAAATTTATTTAAAAGTCCGAAAAGTTTTGTATAGTTTTCACCTTTCACATAATTTATTTCCGTATCGTATTTTACGAAAATCCTAGTCCTAAGTTTCCTATTTCAAGATAGTTTACGAAAAAAAATGGTGAAATATCTTTGCGTAATAATTTTTTTTATAGAAATACCTGCTAAATTATATTCTTAGTTAGCCTACAGCTATTTTAAGAACACTAGTTATTTAATAGTGAGTAATTTTAGAATAAAAGAAATAAACATTTTAAATTATTATCTGTTCTTTGATAATGGCGTTCTAATTTAAATTGAATGTAGAGCTTATGTACAAAATATTAGTGTAAGTATTATTTTCATTTCTTATAAACATTTAAATGAATGTAATTTACTATACTATTTTCCCAACTTTACCCGTATAACTTCAGGGCAGGCGTAATGTGGACTTCCACACGACGTCTCCAGCAAGGAACCAGCGGGTTGCAGCGACGCCATGCCGAAATCAGCTATTTTTATGTTATTTCTTTCGTCTAGTAATAGATTTTCTGGTTTTAGGTCGCGGTGGCTGGAAATTATGAAATTATTAGAAAAAAAATTCTATACCTATACTTATACCATGGTAAGCAGAGGGAATTTAAGAATCGTTATACTCCTTGCCGTTCACTCGAGACGAGGTTTTCGTGTTGAGTCCGGAATACAACCCTGCTTCTTATGTTTTTACCAGAATGAGGAAACGAAATTTTATGTCTCTGAGAGGTAATTGAACCCACAGCCGTCGCGCTTAGAGTCAGACGGCTTCGAGTATACAAATGTATATAAAATTTATTTCGTTCGTTCATCACGCGTTTTCCACATAGGTATAGGTTTCCACTTTTTGATCAAATTAAACATGTTTGTATGTTTAACATTAAAATTAAATCAAATCAGCTTCACGCTGTATCCCGCACACAGCAAGGTAGGCAGAGGGAGCCTAGTGTTAAGACACTCCGATTCCCCCATTCCATTGAATTCTTAAGGCATTGCGTGTTGAGTGGCGTAGCTCAACGCCGCGCTTTGCCTCGACACCAGAGCGAAGAAATGAAAATATATATTTAAATAAATATTTCTTTTCCTCGAGTGGGAATCGAACAGCTTTGGCTTATCAGGCCGAGGAAATAAGAACTATTAAGTTAGATAGCTTTTCACTGAACAGGAACCTTGGGATTGAACCCACAACCATCTTGTATACAGTTACATGATGTCAAACAATATTTAACTTAACATTTGAACTCCAGGTGGTCGTCATACGCATTATTAACTTATAGTGTATTTTTTAAAATCATATTGAGTTTTCCTATTTCAGAATAGATTTTCATAAGAAAATTAATATTTTATTTATATACATCTTTCTAAAAAGTAACTGTTACCATATAGAATGACTATGGCAGAAGTCCAACGCTGATATGATCTGTCTGAAGAATCTCCTGGCTTCCTTCGGCGTCAGTCTGCCTTTTTTTACTAAATAGTCGAACAGTTCACCGCCGCTTACGTGTTCTAATACTAAATACCTGGAAAAAAAAATGTTTTAGTATTATAATACATCGACTGTAAACGCGGCATTTTATGGGTTCGATTCCCACTCGAGGAAACGAAATATTTAATTGTCTTATTTCTTCACTCTGATATCGAGGCCAATCCAGAATTTGGCGGAAATACTACTAACACTGTACTCTCTGCCTACCTTGCTGCATGTCAATTGGAAGACGGCTCTTACGAAACAAGTAAGGAATACAAATATATTTTTTTAATTTTAGCCAGAAGTTTTAGAGAATAGTTTGAACAAATTTTTCTGCGTTATTTATTATTATCGTTGATAATTATTAGTTTAGATACCTACACCTAAAAGATACAATTATAAACAACAGAAAAATTAGTCATGGTTATATTTAAAATTTTAATCTTAAAGGTTGTTTTCCAAGGATTTATATTTGCTATAAAGTCTTTATGCCACTGAAAAATGGCACGACGTTAAAAACCTCGAGGCACTCCTCTTACAGCATCTAATAACGCTCCCGTGGGACTTTGAAAGTAATAGGATTAAATGTACTAGAAAATTACTTCTTTTAATGCTATTTATTTATATTATGTTATATTATTAGATAGTACATAGAGCATTGCTTATTAAAAATATATTTTTAAATAAAAATCCTTTGTCAATCATATGAAAATAGATTGAAGCGAGAGAAACCGCGTTTCAGTCTCTAGTAATAATATAAACCTACGCATTTGATCCCTTAGTGAAAACCACATTAAAATCGTGCGTAGCTTGGAAGCTACATCGATGGTTAGCGACTTTGTTTTTTAGAAAAAATATTTTCAAAAATAAACAAATATACTTACAAATATTTCTTGTTTTCATAAACGTCGGACAAACCGAGCACGTGGGGGTGCTCAATTAACTTCATTATAGCTATTTCTCTTTCCACCTGAAATGAATAACAAATATTAATATGTTTTATACGAATATTGAGGCCATCATGGCGTAGTGGGACAGCGTCTAGGTATACAGGAAGGTTGTGAATTCGAATCGTTTCACATAAATCTGTCTTAGGTGAAACACTATAGTTTAGCTCAGCTTTTTCTATAGGCAATTATTTTTTTGTAGGCTTGGCAGATAGAAGCAGGTGTCAAAATACTTCGATGTCCAATATATTTTGTCACGTAGCGGAACACAACGCCGTACTGCCTCTACCGGAGCTTGTAAAATGAATATAATTAGGTAAATATTCCCTCTAATGGGTATCGAATCCACAGTCTTCGCGTTTACAGTTAACGTTGTCTCCATGCAACATGATTACCCCTAATTATCTTTAAAGCCACATTTGTAACTAAAACGCTTATAACTTTTATTCATTCAATCGGTTAATAGAAGGAACTTTAGGCTCCCTTCGTTTCTTTTGTTAATATACATAGAGGTCAATAGGTAACAATAGATTAGTGTACGTTGTTGGAATTAACCGTGTCAGTTAAATTTCATACTAAATTGTTATAATTTAACCTGTATTTTAAAACTTTTTAGTTAAGGCTATAGTGATAATATTCCATATTTGATATAATCATACCTAGAGATAGGTTAATGTTTAAAAATAATAGTTTTAGAGATCTATGTAAACGATCGATCATAAATGTCCCCAATAAAAGACTTTCTTACATATCTTCATATTAGATAAGTATAATAACAGTATGCATCGCCTAAAAGAATTTATACCTTCATTAACACAGATTCACTAAGTTTTTCTCTATTGATTATTTTGATAGCGACCTTCTTCCCAGTGACGCAGTGTACGCCGAGCTTAACGAGACCTGAAAGAAATAGAAATTTTTAGTACATATATTATTTACAATATAATAAATACCATAAAACAGGAAACAGTGCGGTGTTGAGTTCCACCGAAAGTGGAAAAATGGAATGTCTTAGCTCTACGTTCCATTTATATGTATGCGTACAGGTATACTTGTTAAAAGCTGTGTATGCCTTATGACACATTTTAAATGCCACAGGTGACCCTTACCACAGGGATTGCTATACAGTTATATCGAAACTTCGTAAGTATAAACATCGCGATAAAGCCCATTATTATCATCAGCCTGTCCTCGTGCACTGCTGGACATAGGCCTCTCCAATGGCACGCCACTGAGCTCGATCTTCAGCTCTTCGCATCCAGCCTATTATAGCCTTCTCCAATTAATGGACACAAAAATAAATTAACTATTTAAGTCACTCGTCCCTGAGATTAACTAATGTAGTTATAAACATAAATATTCTCATCAGCTAGAATTGAAACCACAACCATTGCTTCCGCCACACCTCAATCAATTATAAATCCCTATAGGAATATAAGTTTTCTCGGATTCTCTTAAGAAATAAATAATTAAGGTTTTTTAATAAAACTCCCGCCAAGTTTGTTGAACGATGCGGAACTTTTGAATGGAGTTATCAAGAAAAATTGGACTTCTTGCGAAATGTTTGTACCCACTCGTATTTCAAGAGTATTTGCTGAGAGCTGGATGATGTCTTAATTAATATTTTAATAGGAGCTTCACGCTATATCCCTCATATAAAGCATGAAGCCACTTTCAAAATATATTTTTTTAAATTCAAGCTGTACTCTGCATATAATAGGGTACAGGGAACCTGGGAACCTGGTGCTTAGACGACAGTTTCAACTCTAGGTTCCCGTTGTCATTAGGACACTTCCGTTCCCCACATTCTGCCGAATTCTAGGCATTGCGTGTTGAGTGAGGGAACTTAACCCTACGCCTTGCCTCTTTACCGAAACAGTCATAGGCTGTACCACAACGGCCTTCTTAACAAAAATCGTTAAATTGTAAGTATGTCTTAAGTTTTGTTCTGTTCGTATTTCATGGAATACGATGAACGGATAGTAGAGAAGGGAGTATCTTAACATTAGGTTCCCTATCTCTACCCTGCTAAATGCGGGATATAGCGTGAAATTAAAATAGGGTGGTAATAACTACTCTCAATTAAAATGTAATTAGAGCTCGTATCTGGTCAATTGTATGTGTTTTTACATCTATCGATAGCATTTGAATGAACAATCGGTGGTAAAAATGGACGTGTTACTAAGCAGGTAAAAATAATATTTTTATTTTATATGAAAATAATTGAATTTTACTGATAAGAAATAATTAAAAATTATATATAATTTGGATTTTTCGGCCATTTTTTTAAGAGTAAAAATTTTGGAGTGCTCACTAAACTATCCTGGGAACCACCCAGCCTCATTCCCATGTAAACCTGCCAGTCTTAGGAATTAGGGATTAAAATATATATTTTTGTATTGTATACAAATCAGCTTCAAGCTATATCCCGCACACAGCAGGGTAGGCAGAGGGAACCTAATGTTAAGAAACTTACTTTCTGCCGAATTCTGGAGGAATTACGTGTTAAGTCGCAAAACTCCACCTCGCTTTGCCTCGACACCAGAGCGAAGAAATGGAAATATAAATTTAAATAAATATGTTTTAGTATTTTGTAGAAGATAAGTAACTGAACATTAAAATTGTTACTTTTGAACTGACCTCAAAAAAGAGGAAGTTCCCAATTCAATTTTTTGTTTGCTTGTTCCGTGATTACTTCGCCAATTATGATTTTATAATATAATTTTTTTTGGTAAGGTACATTACGTTTCAGGGTTCGTCTCATATATATGAGACGAACATATATATGTATGTATATATTATGGCAGTGGCAATTTGTTCAGTGGTGTTTGAAAATATACAATAAATATGTATGACGTCTTGGTTTCAAGTTAGTTTAGTTTTTTGTTATATTTTCGTATAGATATGGGTCGTCTTTAGTATTTTTGTTAACTTTTTTAAATTATTTTAAATGTACTTTTGATATAACTTTAATCATTTCCAGATGGATATTTTTATTATCATTATCAATGGTCTTATCAATGCCCAGTGGGGAATACAAAGCAACACTCCAGGTTTTCCCTCCCAGTGTGTTAATGCTACCGTTTATTTATAAAGAAATCGACGATATCTCTGCTATTGGTAAGATCAAAATAATATATTTTTTACAGCTTTCACGCTTTTTCCCGCTTAGAGAAACACTGCGTTGTCTGGTTACCAGAAAATTAATAGATGAAATAATTTCTTCCCCTAAGTGGTGATTGTACCTAAAATTGTAGCGACTGTGAACAGTCTAACTGCCAATTATTTATGGATTTCCAATGCTATTGATAGTTTCATCCTAATCAATATGGAAACATAATTATTATAGACTTAGAAAGTCGAAATTTAGTCTGTAGGTAGGTTAGGGAGTGCATAGGAGAACTATGAGAGAATTTAAAAAAAATCCTACGAGAACGGAAAAAACTTTAACCGGAATTTTATTATTTTACGTTTTTAAGATCACGTAGACAAATATATAATAAGTAGACAGTGAGAGCCGTGTCATTCACTTGTCAGATTTAAAACAGGGCTTACACTGAAAATGTAATGCGTATTTAATGACCCGCTTAAAATTGTTTAAAATTTGATTAATCTTATTTAAACAGAATTAAAACTTTCAAACTTCTTTATTCTCCATTTATTTTATAACTATTAACTTAATTTAGAGGGTATTGTGGGGCAGGAATCGGAATGTAAACGCAACGGTTTGATTTTCATTCGGGGGATTTTCATTCATTTTCTGGATTTGATAACAAATAGTAATACAATGCACGGCGTTCACTTTCGCTAATCAACTCGCAAAATCTCGAAAATTGGACGGTGCGTGGGGAACGGAGTGTCTTAACACGTGGTTCCCACTGCCTGCTCTGCTACATACGAGACACAAAAAGAAAGATATGCCAAAATTTGCATCGACACCAGGAGGAAGATATGTAAATATTAAATATTTAATTTCCTTGAGTGGGAATCGAACCCACAACCTATCGTATTTACAGGCACAAGTTGACCACGACTGACCTCAACATCAATTTGTCATATCACCTGCATCATATACAACCCTCAATTATTTCCACTGACCACGTAAAACAAAACCACATGTAATACATATAAAGGAAAACCAATCTATAGTCTACATATTTATTTTCATATATTTTCAATGAACAATACAAAATACTCATCTTTGTACTCTTTGAACCGTACTTTACTGACTACCTCGTTCCGTACTGACATTTCCGACTTCAGTTCGTTTTTGACCTACTTTCAGGCCTTTTTGTGTGAAAGTGCTATAACACATAAATATTGAAATATTTTTGCCAAAAAAATCTTATATGAGTCTTTAGTAATAGAGTGAGTAAGTTTTAAACTATTAATTTATTTAAGCTTCACGCTGTATAAGGTAGATATATGACAGGAAGGGCAAAACAATCCTAGTGTTAAGATACTATGCCAAGTTCTCTCTGGCTATGTTGCTATATGTAGACGGTACAAATTGTAAAACTGAAAAAAAATATCAAACTACCCACCAATTAAAATGTGTTTGTTTTCAATTTTCAATCTACTGAAAATTGAAAACCAATTTTCATTAAAACTATAATATTTTTCGTTAATTACTGAACAAAATATGCCAAAACTAAATTACTTTTATTTATATAATACGTATATCTTTATATTGAAAACCATTTGAACCTCTCGGTAAACTGACAGCGAACTGACTGTTCCCGTCAGAATGTGGGTCACAGTTGTGACGTCGGAGGAATCCACTCAATACAGAAGACAGATTATTTTATTTTATTTATTTTTTAAATATTTATTCATATTATAATAATATTAAAAGCTTGAAAATAATTATTTGTTGCTACGATTTTGCTACGACAATTAAGATGAAGAACCGATTTTGATGAAAATGTTACCGTTCCTTAATTTTTGGATCATGACGATATGACTTCTAGTTTTCGAGAAGAGTATAGCTCCATAGGTTGTTTGAACGTGTTAATCTTAGGAACTACTGGTTCGAATTGAATTGAATAAATATTTTGTGTTGGATAGCCCATTTATCGAGGAAGGTTATTTCAATACATTAATATTTTTTTAGGCAGAGGGAATCGCAACCTAGTGTTAAGACACTCCGTTCCTATTAAAACACTTCCATCTCCATTTTCCACCAAATTCTAAAAGCACTGCGTGTTGAGTGGCGGAGTTCAACACCGTGCTTTACGCGTAACCGGCGATAAAGAACCCATTTACAAGAATATTGTAAATAGTTCAACCGAACTTAAAAAAAATATATTGCTACATACAGAATATTCCATCTCAAAATAGAATACTGCAGCATTTTAAAACTTAAATCTTAAATATGCCTCGTTGAATATAAGCTCTGTAACTGAAAAGCCTAAGATGATGATTCTTTCATGAAAAAAGTTCTTTGAAACATTATATACATATATATTATGTGTTTATTTATATATTTGTACGTATATTCTGCCTTTTCAATTTAGTGAGCTTTGGGACTTAATAATTACGAAGATTGAGCGATATTATGATAATTGTATAGAAAGAAGTTTTCTCGTAGGATTTAGATAACAGTGCGTTGAAACTTTGGCACATTTTTATATGAACTTTTATAACGATATGAATAACATTTTAATATATAATCAAGTTTAATATAATCTAATACGAGAGAAGTAAAAAAAAGAGGTTTTAGATGGTGCAGGATGGAGGCTGTATCCCGTATATAGTAGGGTAGGCTGAGGAAACCTAATGTTAAGTAAGAAACTCTGTTCTCCGTTAGCATTGCGAAACAGAGGGCCATTGCGAGTTGCGTGGCGGAACTTAACGCACTCTGACTACACACTGACCAAAAAAACGCGGCGTTAGGTTCCAATTCCACCAACACGTAAGGTCTCTAAAGTACGGCAAAAAGTGGAGAATAAGGTCTTAACTTCAGTTGTTACAATACCATTAAGTTTATGTTTCCTTTATAAATAGTTCCATACTATCTTAGATAGGTTTTTGCGAATTCTTTGAAGTATTGAATAATTAAGATTTTTTAATAAAACTCTGCGAACTTTGTCGAGTGCTGTGAAACTTTTAGATGGAGTTATCAAGAAAAAAACAACTTCTTGCGAAATGTTGGTACCTAATTGTCTTTTATTTTGCAGAGAGCTTGATGATGGCTTAATAGCATCGCTTATTAATAGCCTAGCTTATTATTAACTTATTACTAACTTATTAATTTATTAATTTTTGCACTTACTATCTGCAATATCATAATAATAAAAATAAAAATTTTATATAAGAAGGCATATATATCTTAATATCTTTTATATCTTTAGTAACTTTCCTAAGGAAACCAGCAAATATTTGTTTTAAATATCATCTCAACACAATAACCTCTTCGCTCGAGTGTCTGGTGTTAGTGCTTGTGAAATTTTTCAATTTTCTTTTATAAACTGGTTTAATAAAGGTAAAAGCTTATATTCTACGTTACAGTACGGTGGTGAATTGAAATTCCACACGTGGGAATGTTTTTAGGGTTTGTTTGCCTTAGTGCGGCGTTAAGTTCCGTAAATTTAATATCGCAAGTTACATTACCATATGAGACAAATAACAGAATAGTATCTTCACACGACTAGAAACGAGGGTTGTGGGTTCGATTTTCACTCGGGGAATGTTTTTTTTTAATATTTTAATTTCTTCGCTCAGGTAACGCGGCAAAGCACGGCGTAGAGTTCCGCCACTCAATATGTTAATGTCTCATTCGACGGAAAGTGAAGACGTCAAACGACACTTCGTTCACCAGTTTTCCCAATTTTCGATAGCAGAATTCAATGGTAAAATGTAAATAACTTAAGTATAATCATTCAGCTAGTGGAAATCTAACTCACAGTCATAGCGCGTAAACCCTAACCACTAAGCCACGACTGCACAAATTCGAGCAGGTTGCTGCTTTGAAATATTCATATATTTCATATGAGCAAAGTACTCCCACTAACTTCTACAGAATTTACGATTTTATAATGGTTTTTCTTTAACAGGCTCAAATTTACTATGGAACGATCTTTTAAAGGTAACAGGTGAAGAGAACAAAAGAAGATCTTAGTTTAATAGTAAAATTCAAAAAAGATCAATATTTATGTAATAAACTAAAATATATAGTAATTTAAAAAATAAAAAACACGTTTCATTTCACCAATCATTTCGTTTGAGGTAAAAGCTAGTAAATAAATATATAAAAACTCACCCGTCTGTCCTTTCCCAAGAGTTTTCTCCAATCTAAAAGGCCCAACATACTGATAGGCCTCCGCGGCCGCGTTGGTCTCCATTATAAACCTTCAAATATATATTTTTATTTCAATTGTCATCTTGACTCAGGTGCCATACAAAGGGACGGTCATTGCTTGTTTCTGAAACAAAAAAAAATGAAAATTCTATATTATGGTCATTCCGCAATTTTTAGGGCTTGTATCGGAGCACCCGTGAAATATTTGTGACAGACGACAAACAGACAGACAGATGAACGGACAGTAGAGTCTTAGCAATAGGCTATACTAGACTTTTCTTAGCTGCACGCTGGTTCCCACACATAGCAGGTAGGATGGGACGACCTGGGAACTTGGTGTTCGCTCTCCGCTACACTCAAGTTTCCATTAAGACACTTCCATTCCCCACTCGCTTCCGCGGAACTCTTGAGGCATTGCGTGTTGAGTGACAGAACTGAACGCCGCGCTTTGACTCGTTACCAGAATCAGGTAATGAAAATATTAACTGTTTCATTCCCCCGAGTGAGAATCGAACCCACAACCGTCCCATTTACATTCTTTTAAAATAGTTTAAAACTTGGTTCTACATTATTGTTGCTTGCATTGCCAACATTTAGTAAGAGTTTTCTCTTTAAAATGGTTAACTGTCACATTGTATGTACCAAAACAAAAAAATGGAGATAAGAAGAATATATGTATATTTATTTCTTAAAACGTATAAATTCCATACATTCGAAGCAAGCGTAACAACGGCCCCACTATTGCGGTGCTATCGACATGGAATCATGTTAAAAGCTTGGACCCGGTCCAGAATATCTTGACAGACTGTTACATAACGCAATATGAATAATGAACTGCTGGAAATTAGTTGGACTAACTACTGGTATAACCAAATTTTGAGAAATTGACAATGTTTCAGATGAAACTTTTTAATCGGATCAATCGTGCATATTTATCGTGTGTGACTGTAAAAGAGAGAGGTTGTCGGTTCGATTCTCGCTCAAAGAAAATGAAAAATTTCATATTTAATTTTTTTCGCTCTGGTGCACGCACGCACGCATCTGCTTGCATTGCCTCCAGATTCGGCGGATGGGGGAGTGGAAGTGTCTCAATGGGAACGGAATTTCTTAACACTAGGTTCCAGGGTTCTGTTTGCCTAATTTGCTATGTGCGGGATAAAGCGTGAAGCTATTAAAATTTATTACATTATACATAAACAAAAATTAAAGTTTTATAAAAGAAATGTATAACAAATTCAATTCCGGAAACAAGAGACAACAGAGATGCCATTGTAATATTGCTTAAAAAACTAAAAAAAATAATTAATTATATTAATTTGTAGTATTTGTTATACGATTTTAATTGGATAACCAATCTGGCTGTGAATCCCCACTTCAGTATAAGTAGCCTCAAGGATAGTAACACTCCCTGCAGATCATTGAGATTTGAGGTTTTCACCCTTAGAAATAAGGAAAAGTTCTTTGAACTACAGCCAAGTCCAGACTGGTTAATTGAATCCTCGATGGGTTAGTGACTGACATACTCGTAGTGGTAATTAAAAAAAGGATTGAAACATATTTAAAAACTATGAAGTAGAGTTGAGGCCAGTCGTGGCGCAGAGGCACAAGAGTGCGACTCTAAACGCGTCAGGGTGTGGGTTTGTTTCTCCTCGAGGAAATGAAATATTTAATATTTTCATTTCGTTCATCGTTAAGTTTCACCACTCAACACGCAATGCCTCCAGAAGAGGCAAAAAGTGGGAAACGGCATTGTATTAACACTAGGTTGCCAGGTTCTCTCTGCTGGCTGGAGCTAAAAAAATTGAATTCATAATCTTAAAATAGGGAAGGCTGAGGGAGCCTAGTGTTGAGACACTCCGTTCCCTAATTTCAGCCGAACTTTAGAGACGTTGCGTGTTGAGTGACTAAACTCAACTGACTTGTTTTCAGAGAGAATAGTCACAATAGATCATCGAGGTAATTACCCTTAGTATTAAATAAAGTGCTTTGAAATAGAGCCAAGTCTAGGAGTAAATTAGACTTGTTAATTGAGGATATACTGGGTTAAAGTGGTTAATTATGGAATAATATTATGAAAAATGTTTAGAATATATGAATTCTAGTTAATATTCTAGGAAATGATTTGTATTTTTTAGCTGCACGCTGTATCCCGTACACGGGAGGACAGGCAATGGGAGCCTGGGAACCTAATGTTAAGTAAGTCCATTCTCATTAAGACATTTCCGTTACCCACTTTCTTTGAATTCGGGATGTGTTGCTTGTTGAGTGGCTTAACTTAACGCCGCTCTTGTGGAAATCGAACCTACAATCATCTCACTAATCTGGGTTTGAATCAACACTGCAGTCATCTAACTTCAAGGATAGTAAGATTCGCCCCGAGAATTAAAGGAAACTCCTTTGAAATAGAACCAATTCTAGGCGTAAAGTAGACTTGTTAATTGAGAATGAGTCGTGCTTATAGTGGTCCTGTGGTTAATTTTTGAAAGAAAACGTGCTTAACCTAGATTTCGATTTGATATCTAGTTTTTAGTTTTTAGTTTTTCTTTTTTAGTTTCACGCTGTATCCCGTATGTTTACAATGTAAAAGGGAGGGATAGTGGTTTTAAGCTATTAAAAAAAATATATTAAAAACTCTGTTTTCCAATTTCCGCCCAATATTTGACACATTTCGTTGTCACGTCACGCCGTCTTGTTTCTAAAGCGAGAAAAAACTTATTCCCTTAACTGGGAATAGAACCCACAACCGTCATGTTTACAGTCATAGCCTCGATAGTTTTTATATAGCTACGATAAAAACAAATTACGATATTAGAAAGCATTTAATACTTAAATTATTCTACTGTGCAATATTTATTTAGTTTTCATTACATTAGACCCTCAGTTTCCAAACTAATTGATTAAATTTATACCGTCGTTGTAGAGTTGTTTGGTGTTAAATTACATTACGAGGGTCGTTAGTTCAATTTTTTATGTAAAGGATAATAATAAATATTTTTTCTACTTTTGTCTATATTTATTAGTCAGTCATGGTTCAGGGATACAAGCATACGACTGTAAACCTTCGGCGGAAAATGGGGAACAGAATTGTCGTAATGGGAACGGATTGTCTTAACACTAGGTTCCCAGGTTCCCTCTGCCTACTTACTTCTACTCGCACCAATAACCATTTAAAATATTATAATTTCTCAGAAATATATTATAATTTAAATAAGCAAAATATACACGCACACAATGTAATAATCACGCAATAGTAATTGAGGAACTTGACTTTTCTTAAAAATACACATTATGGAAATTTTTAAGCAAATTATAACCAAAAATTAGGTCTTTCGAAGTTAATTTGTACTAATAGGTAAATTTAAAAAGGTTTTACAATTATCATTTTCATTATTTAAACCTACTTTATTCTTTACTTTTTAGTTTCCCGCTGTATCTACCATACAGCAGGGTATGCAGTGGGGACCTAGTATTAAAACACTCCGTTCTCCCTTTTCATCGAATTTTTGAAACATTCCGTGTTGAGTGGTGGAACTAAGCGCCGCGCACTGCCTTGCCAGAGCGAGGAACGACAGTTGTGAGTTCGACTCCCCCGAGTGGGAATAGAACCCACAACTGTTGCAATTACAGTCGCATGCTTGTGTCTTCAATTCTGCCTATTGTGAAATAATACGGAATATATTAACACTATATTCCCCCTGGCTACAAATCATCACTAACTCGTTTAACGACGTCAAAACCCTATTTTCTTTTAGAAAAAAAGAATATTCCACAATAATATCACAATAGCACTGATTAAGGCTATGTTGAAATTTGTATGAAAAAAATTAAGGATTCGAACCTGCACCTCTTCACTATATCCAAAGAGCCCATACGTTATTATCGCATATCGGAAAACATTCTTCGCATTATGCGTATAGTTCCTAAGACTTGACTTCTATTAAAGTAACCCCTCACTAAAGAAAGGGTAGAAAGTAATTTACACGCAATGTTTTTCCTTTATTTTGATACGGATTTTCATTGGTTTTTTTTTTTAAAGGAATTTTGGAAAGTAAATGGATAGGTATTACATGGAATTTTGCGACACATTTCTCCATTCTCTATATTTTTTTATTTAATTTCGATATACTTCTATGTAATTTAAGTAATTTGTATTTAATATATTTGGCTATACACTTTACCCTTTTTTTTCTTGTAAGCCGTCGTTAACAGTGTCACTGTGAACGCAACGGCTGTGGGTTCTATTCTCAGTCGGGTTAATGTTTATTTTTTTTGCTCTGGTAATAAGACAAAGCGCGGTGTTTAATTCCGCATTCACGCCATAGCTCGAAAATCGAGTATGTCTGGAACGGGGTGAACTCAGTATGGGTATTATGAGGATTTATTAAGAAATATTTAATATCGCGTAATTTGAGATCCTAACCCACGCAACCAGGATCATACGCAAGCGCTTTGAACTCCTCTAAAAAGGTATAAGTCCGGTTCGAATAGTTTTTTAATAATAACACTTAAATACATTCTCTGAATACTTAAAACATATTCTTTTAATACTATACTACTCAAAAATTTATATTGTACATACATAGATGTTGCGTTCATATTTGTTTTTGTTTTTTATTACAATTCAATGGAATAGGAATGAAGTTTGGAATAAAAAGTAAGATTTGTCAAAAAAATATTTTTTCTTTTGTATTATATATGGCGCAGTAAAGATATATAATAATGATATATTTCTTTTATTACACGTACTATTGACGATAAAAAAAATATAATTTATTTTTTTTGTTTTAATATGATATAAATGGCTCGAAAACTTCGGCGGAAAGTGGGGAACGGAGTGTCTTAACTTAGACTTATGGTAGGGTATACATAGGGAACCTAGTACTCTAAGTCTTACAGTAATAGTTTTCCTATACAGGATGGGATACAGGATGAAGCTAATTTATTTAATTTATTTATGTAGATTTGAAATAAATATATTACTTTTCTATTAAATGTCACGTCTGACTACGTCATAAATTTTTCTTTACATTATTTTTTTTTATTTTATTTCCTGAATTTGTTTAATCCTTATGAAATGTGAGGTTAATATTTATTTCGTTCTCTAAACATAAATGGCATATCAATTATGCATTTCGATGCATGCTTCGGTAAACTAGTACATCGATTATATGTTTTTTTTTATAAAAAAAAATAAAAACAAAAAAAAGCAAAGCCCAGTCATTTAAACAGCCAGTATCGATAGTGTTATTAAATATTAAATTAGCACTCACTGTAAACCACTACATAAAAAATATCGCACTTCGTCTCCAAAGCTTCCAAATTGCTGATTTCTTTTTCTCATACGCCTTTCACAGAACAGATTAAAAAAGGGTGACAATTTAAAAATATAATTGCAAAGGTATAAAATATTAAAGCACTAATAATAACACAGGATACCGCATACGATTCGCACGTCTCGAGAAAATCGATACGAACCGAAATCACAATTTGTCCACGCACTTCTCGATAATAATTATTACATTTTGCGTTTACACGAAATTATTTTGTATGAAAAATCACAATTTTTAATGGAAAATGTTTAGAAAAATAAGATTATTACATAATTGTATTGTAAAAAATGTTTTTGGGAGTTATTGTAGCGTCGGGCGCGTTCGTGTGTTTTCGACTGGGGTGAGTCATTAGCCTTAGGGGTGGGAATGCGTTCCGTTCTACGTTACATGAGGGGTTGATTTTTTAGTAAATATTATTGAAAAGAATAATAGATTATTGGTTTTATTTTCAAATTTTGTGATGTTTTTGGTTTAATAGATATGTTTTTTTAATATTAATAATAGTTGTTCGTTTTATTTTTATGTCTAAACCACCCAATATTTTAGGGTTGCTACAATATTTTTTTATAAGAATAATATGAAAAATAAGCTCAGAAATTTTATGATAAGAGAATGTTCTAGATGTTACCTATATGTTTTTGGAAAAATGATTTTTCTTCACGTAAGAAAATGAGTAGCTGTAGTAGTTGTGGCCGTAGTGGCGCGGCGGCACAGGGGTGTGACTGTAACGCGACGGTTGCGGGTTCTATCCCACTCGAGGAAGTGAAATATTTATATTCCTTATTATTCCATTTCCATTTTTTTAATGGAAAATAACATAAAGATGAAATGATGTTGAGACACTTCTATTCTAATATTATAAAGTTGAAGCTTTATTTTAAAGTCGGTCAAATGCAATAAAAATAAACTCGCATATAACATTGAAAAATATAAATTAAAAATTATAATTTGAACTGTATTCAAATTAGTACGTAACAAATGTATTATGCACGTACGTATATCGACGTTTGACTCCAGTGGTTAGAAACTGTTTTCGTAACCACTGCACAAAAATATTAACATATAAAATATTTTTGTAGTTTATTTAAAAATAATATATTCAAAACATATTTTTTAATTTATTATTTAGTTATAGTTGATTATAGAGATCCAGATGTTTAATAATATAAAATAATTATTATTATTATACACGCTAACACCACTGTGGTGACAACCGTCTTCAGTCAATAGCAGTAACATGATGTATTCGAGTATATTTTAATCCAGATCTAAATACAAGTATGAACCTCAGGTAAAAAAGAATATTTCTTAATAAACAACAAATCAGCAATTTAAAAAAAGAAAAAATATGTAATCATGTCATAGAAAAGGTTTCAAACTCCTATCTAATATTTAAAAATCAAGGAAATTTACGAATACTAAAAGTTCAATATCGTTCAGTTTTATTTTTACATCACAAGTAGCAACATCTAGGTAAATACTTTTAACTTTATTTAAAAATATATATTTTTTACTTCACGTCGTACACATTGCAAAATAGGCAAAAGGGGGAACCCTGGGAACCTAGGGCTAAGATACTTTCATTCCTTATTGATTGTTCCATGTTCCGTGATTTGATTTGATTTTAAGAAATTAAGTAATTAAAAAAAAAACAATCAAATCTTATTATTATAAACTAAAACTATAATACCAAAAACCAGCATAGAGTTACCATCTTTTCAAGCCATAACCATTCCAGCATACCAGCAAAATGCCATACAACAAATATCTTCATATATCAAGAGAAAGGTACGATATCTTGTGCCAGAGATACGAAAAGTTCTCGAAGAACTTAGAGGATGTTAACACAAAACCTCAAAAGTTGTTCGATGCTTTGAATGAGAAGCAGCTGCAGGAGCTGGCCCTCATCAGAGAAGTCAGCGTGGACTTGCAGAGGAAGAGAGATGAAGATATTAGGAAGGCTGCGGTAATAATAGCTATAAATTATATTTGTTTCACGTTGTATCCCGCATATAATAGGGTTGGAAACTTAGTGTTAAGACACTCTGTTCCCCACGCACTGCTCAAATTTTTTGGGAACATAACGCACACTTTGCAGACCAGAGCGAGGAAATGAAAATAATTTATTCGTCTGGGTGCCGCTTCTCTACCAGACAAAAATATTTTCAGAGAACCTACGTCCTAGAGTTAAATGTTAAGACTTTATGCGCTTCTACTTTAACTCATTTTAAATGATTTAAAAAAGGGAAGTTATGAGTTTGACATGCATGTATAGGTATCTATATTTTAGATTTCCAAGCAAATGTGTTATATTTCGTGAGTGTATGTATGGTTGTCCACAAATTTCTCGATAACCAAATATCAAGACAATCCTTCTGCTATATTCTAACTTAGGCATCAATCATCAAAATCAGTTCATTAGTTTTTGAGATACACGACGAGAGATTTCTAAAGATTAATAAAAAAGAAAGATATACCTATATCTTTCTTAAGATATTTTACCTTAGAAGTAAGTAAACTTACTTTACTTTTTATATATTTTTAGCAACAAGCGGCAGAAGCGGAACAAAAGGCAAAAGAAATAGCTGCCCAAGAAGCTGAAGCCGCCGCTGAAGCCGCCACTGAAGCCACTCCTGCTGAAGCCTAATCAATAAAATAAAACATACTTATTATAGTTGTTATTTATTAAAATATATAATTATTTATCTGTTTTATAGTGTTTTCTTCTTTTAATAAAATTACCTTTTATTTATGAAACAGTCCAATACATATTTAGGTCTTGAACCACCATTTTAAAAGTTTTTTTTTTTCATATGATCTGTTTCCATATTGTATTAAAGCATATTAAACACAAAAAAAGTATTTTTTTCAAAACAAATTCAATTCCCAATTTTTAGTAATGATTTTTTGTTATTTTAAGTGATTATTAATTTTCATGAGGCCAGTGGTGACGCACGGACACAGTGCGACTGTAAAACGCGACTCGGGTTCGATCCCCACTCGATGAAATGTAATATTTATTTAAATTTATATTTCCATTTCGCTCTGATGTCGAGGAAAAGCGCGGCGTTGAGTTCCGCCGCTTAACGCGCAATACTTCCAGTATTGGGCGGAAAGTGGGGAATGGAGTGTCTTCCGGTGCCCCACTTTTCGGGCTCTGTACCCAAAAGGAAAAAACAGAACACCTTTAGGATTACTTTGTTGTCTGTCTGTTATGACCATTTATCTCTCGATTACGTAAAGGTATAAAGCTGAAATGAATATCAAATAATAAGGTCACCGATAAAAGATTTTGTCAAATTATTTCTTATATCTACAGACACCGAGGAGTTACAATTTTATTATATGTATAGATATAAATTTTATAAAAATTAACACAAATTTTTTAAAATTTATCTTCTAAATTATTTATTGGTCTTTTCACGATGATGTTAATAATGATTAGAAATATGTTTCGTCCATAATAATAAATTTGTTATACTGAAGTAATTAATATTTGAAAATTATATAAAACTAGCCACCAGCTAGCGGCTTCGCCTGCATGAACTACATAATTATCAATTTACTCTTAAATCTGCGTTAGTGTCGTTTTCTAAGAATAATATTATTTTAAAACAGTCACATCTATACTGATATTGAAAAGTAGATTCAGCCAATACAATAAAAATGTTTTTGTAGAAATTTTGTCAAACATCATTCTTTAAAATGGTATATTTTATTATTTATATTTATTTCAGAAAGGAAATGTAACATGACTGAGTAATTTTTATATTTCATTAAAACTGTTTTATTAATAAAAAAATGTAAAATTCCATTGTCAATATATGTATAACATGCCTTCTTTAATTTGTGTAACTACTCATTTGAAATATAAAGTTTAAATTAAAATTATATCATATTAGTAAGCAATATAGACCTTAATTTTCAATTACTTATGATTTTGTATCATTACTTTAATAATAAAGGAGAAAATAACACCCAAAATATAATGTTAGCATAGAAAAGTATAATTATTCATTAATAATACATGATAGTGTATATATAACTAATCTAAAACTAAGAGTTATCTGTCATTACATCATCATCTTCCTCCTCTGGCTCGGCCAAATCTGGATGACATACTCTAATATGAAGATTCAAGTTGATTTTAACGATAAAGCTTTTGCCGCACGTTGTACATTTGTGGGGACGCTTGACATCGTCATCTATAGTAGACGGGTGAGCTCTAGCTATATGGGTGCGAAGTAAAGACGAGTGCAAGGTTCTGTCGCATTGAGGGCATTTCACATGACAATCTGCCGGCTGACCCTCATGAGTCTGCCGATGCTTCTCCATAGTTATCTTGGACACAAACAGCTTCTGGCAGAAATCACATTTGAAATTTTTTACTTTTGTATGTTTTTTCATGTGGATTTTCAGGCAATTCTTTGTTGGAAACATTTCATCGCATTTCGAGCATTTAAACTTCTTTATGTCATTATGTAGCTGCATGTGAAGTTTAAGATAGGCTTGTCCAGTAAAGCTTTTATTGCAAATCTCACAATTGATTGTACTTGTCAATGAATGGGACTGCATGTGGCTTTTTAGGAACTGTGCGGCTACAAAGCTGCGGTCGCACACCTGGCATATATACTTCTTGGACGCGTTACCTTCATGCTTACTTCTATGTATATCGAGATGATATTGGGAGTTAACTTTCACATCGCACTGATCACATTTGAATTTCCGACGTTTCTTAGGGCCCTCCTTAACAACAGGCGGCTCGGGCTCCATGGGCGGCATGTCTTTGTCGTTACCGTGGAACTTTTTATGCAACATTAAAAGCTCCATTCCGTTGAACGCTAGGTCGCAAACATCACACCTATACCTCACCTCTGCTTGCTTCAACTCGTATGTAATGCTATTCTCTTGACCGTTATAAGCCTCTGCCATCTTTTCGCTTTTTATTGAAGATCTGTCGTTTTGCACGTTATTTATTTGTTTGTCGCTGCCGGCCGGCTCCATCATAATTTTCATCCAGTGGTCGGTGATTGTTGCACCAGACTTTGTCTCCATTTGCATGGACGCTACGGAGACATAGCTGTAGCTGGAATATTGATCCGTTAAATATGTTATTTAGGTTTAAAACAATACTGGATATTATATTAACGCGATTGTTGTAGCAATTAGCGCGTTGTTGACATGATTGCATCGGTAATTTTAAAAGTTTTTCAATGTGAAATACAAAAGCGAGCCTTGTTACAGTACCATAAATACCAAAAGAGAAGCGAAGCGCGTTGGTTTTTTTTCTCATACATACAACTAATGACAGCGATAACTTTTTAACTTTGACACTGTTTTTGTTGCTAGTGCAAAAAAAAATATTTAATATTTTATTTGATAAAAATATTAGATATTTGATTTGAGTGCGTTTTACTTATAATATTTGAGGCCAGTCGTGGCTTAGAGGCACAAGCGTTTGACTGTAAACGTGACAGATTTAAAGTCGGTTCGATTCCCATTTGAGGAAATGAAATATTTAAAAACTGTCTCAACACTAGGCTCTGCCTACCCTGCTTCATGCAAAATACAGCGTGAAGTTGTAAAAAAATATAATTACACATTTAATATTAGGAACAAAATTATAACCCATTTTTTGTTTCCCTACAACAAATTTGTATTCACAATATATCATAAATTATAAAAATATAAGAAATTTCTATAAATAGAAACCCACTCTAAAAGTTGATGTGGGGTCAATAGGTATTTTTGATCGATGGATGAATATAAATAAACGTTAAAAAATGTATGCTGTTGAACTATGTTTAACTAGCTAAGCTATGCTAAATAATTCGACATCTTTAATTGGCTAGCGTATTGTTGACAAAATTGCATCGGTACAGTGCCCTACTGTACCGTCGTGTCGTGGCTGCTCTAAAGTTAGGGTTTCTAAACTTAAACATTTTTATTTTAGGCTCACTTGGGAAGAGAATAAGGCGGTCATCATACTGTAATTTCAAAATATACTAAAAAAGAAGCGAAGCGTGATTTTTACATCAAGCTGACAATTTTTTTTGACATTGCTTTTGCTGCCAGCGCATAAAAATTGTGTGTATTTAATTTTTGAAAAAATGATAATTTTCGTTTTAGCCTTGAGTCTCTTCAATTATCGATTTTTTTTGAAATAGAGGAATTTAAAAATATTCTGAAAACATATGAACTTTGAACTGAAATATTGAACTTCAATATCAACTTAATGCCTTCGGACATTATATGTAAAGAAGGCATGCAGCTTCTAAGCAATACCCAAGAAGCAATAAGAAGCAAGATATTGATGATGAATAGTTTAATTTATTAGCTCAAACTTTATTATTTATCTTCATGCATCTCCACTACATTATATTATAATAGGGAACTCAAAAAATCATCAACATATTGTTAATTATTTATTATTATTATATGCAAATCTTAACAAAAAGATTTTATTTACAAACAACTTTCATTTCATTCACATTTCATAGTCTTGTTACAATAACTTCATTAATTTGAGATAAAGAGCAACATTTTAAAATATATATTCCTTTAAACTGAAATTATTGTTCATTTTATAGCTATTAGATAGATTTTTTTTCAGTATGTAGCAAGGTCGGCACAGGAAGCCTATTTTTAAGACACTCCACATCCCACTTACCGCCAAATTCTGGAGACATTGCGTGTTAAGTGGAGGAACGCCTTGAAATCAAAAAATTCTCACTGTATCAAAGAGGACATAGTGTATTCCATTCCCTGCATATTGCCCAGAGTCAAGACATTGATTATTGAATGATGGAACTAAATGCTACTCTTGATCTTGCCGGTACAATAAAGCACCTTATGAGGATTGAACCCACAACCAGTGTTTACAATTACAGCAGTTAATTGACTGTGCCACAAAAAAATGAAACTGTGAAAAATTGTAAACTTCACACTCATATTTGAAATCTGCACTAGACTTTCCTTTTTTTATTTAAATTCATTTATCAACATTGAAAAAAAAACAGTAGATCTCTAGTAATAAATACCTAATAACTATATCTAACAATCTTTTATTTAACTTAATCTACATGACTTAGTTTTTCTGTAAAGATGGAGAAACATTCTTGCCAAGTACATTTTCTTTGTATTTTAACTTTTGCACATTTGTAGGATCTTTCAGTAGTTCTTCTTCTAATCTTTCAAATCTTTGGTCTTGCACAGGTTCTGTTAAGCATTAGAAATGATATTATCAAATATTACTGTTATTAGGCAGAGAGGCAGAGAGACCTAGTGTTAAAACACTCCATTTTTCTACATATGGCAGAATTTAATGTCACAACTTCATTAACAGAGTGAACTTTAAAATACAATTCAATCAACTAACAATCATTGTGTTTACATCCACACAGTCTCACCAAGCCATGACTGCCTCATAATGAAGTATCTTGTATCATTAGCTGTATGTTTTAATATATTTACTTATTGTAATTTAAAATACTGATTTCAAGTAACACAAAAAATATAAATATGTAAATTGGAAAAATTATCTCCTTTATTTGTATTGTAAATTTTTTGATCCTAGACCAACTGAAAGTATCTTATGTCTTGACTCTGCTGGAAGCCTATGTGGAATTCCACATTAATCAAGGAAAAAGATTGTAATGATGGTGTTGACTTAGAAATTGGATTTTCCCTGTGTTCCAAGAAACTGTCAAACTGAGACTGAGTATTTAATATTAATTTAGTTTGTGACGAAAAGTGGTTTTGACAGACAGAATTTTCTATTGAAGTATTTCTAAAATGGATATGTAAACATAAGATCTGTAGCAGGTTACAATTGCATTCTATTTTCTTTTATTTATTAGTGTACGATATACGATAACATTTAAGATATTTTAAAAGAAAAATATTTAAAGAAATACTTACTATTATATGGCGTATATCTATCTGATAAGAGGCTTTCTAAATTATAACCAATAACACCGACTACTGCTGCCACCGGCAAGGTTATATACGCCGCATTTGATCGCATAAATTGCATTATAATCGGCCACATCTGTAATTTAATAAAAGAAAAATATTATTTATTAAATAAATACGATTTTGTGAAATATTAACTTATATGTAGAAGAATTTATGATAAGCAATGTTTACGCAGAATTTTGATGCACTAACCTTTATTTAAGAAAATATGTGTATCGTATTTAAAAAAAAGTAAATATATACGATTATTAGAAATAAATAATTGTTTTATTAATAATCTTCATTAAAAGTTTTCAAGATTTCTAAATTTTTGACAAATTTGAACTTGACTTTCCTTATGTCATTTGATAAAATGATAAGTAACTATAGTATAGTATAGAATAGAGTATACAACTATAGACTATCTTTTCTTTTATTTTAAGTTATTTTTTTCTGTACATATATCCCGATTTATTTAATTAAGCAGTGCCGTAGGGTGTAAGTCTTCCACCTCTGTTATTTAATTTTTATCTTTTTATGAACTATAAACTCGATACTTGGTAGCTAAGTCACATTTTGTCTTGTTCTGAAATTCTATAATCAAGTCACTGCAAGTAATACATTTTTTCTTTATCATAGTTATATTATATTCTTAACCATTTTTAAATTATATTATTAATTTTGGAAGTAAAATGGTTCTTTTTTTAAAATTTATTAATTAAACGTTAAAAGAATTAAAAAACGTTAGTCCTACATAAATATTAAATATTTTATCACCTGTTAAATATTTTTTTAAACTAAAATATATTACGACAAATGACATGACATCTATCAGCTGTTCAATTTATAATTTATATAACCTAAAATAATTATTATTTATAAATAAATAGCAACAGTTTTTATAATTATGGCGCAATCACAATTATTAAATTCAATTCCTATATATTTATACAAAACAATATTAAACTTTCCAAGAAATATTAACTATAAATTATGCATAAGAAACCAAAGTACTAACACTACGAAGAAGAAAACTGCTAGTTCCGTTTATCGAACGATGAATATATTTGATAGAAAAGCTAAAATACTACAGAAAGAAAGGGCGGCCGTTGATGAAAATTATCATTTATCTGAGTACATAAAGGAAGAAGTTGGTTGGAGGACAGCTGATAGAATATTTGACATAAAACGAACATTTAAAAATGCTGTTGAATTGGGTAGGTATATTAAGTATATAGTCCTTAATAATTAAATATAACAGTCAAGAAAAAATAGACAATTTTTTACATCTTTACTTATAGCAGGAAAATAGAGAGAAATAAGTAACAAGTATTGAGTTTCTTTCGGCCATTTTTTTCAGGTCTGATTCAGTAACTAAATGAACTGGTAATAAATTATTTGACGTTCATAATATCAAGCAGAAAGCATTAAATAGAGTGTTATCAAATATAGTGTTGCTAGGCCGTCCCATTTTTTTTAACTCTTCACTGTATTTTCCCTACAGAATGATTGAGAGAAAAAACCTACATTCTGCTGAGCCCAGAACCCCACATTCTGCTGAATATTTTAATGTTATTGCTGGAGAGGGAAATGAAAACAATCTATTCCCCAGAGTGGGAATCAAACTTACTCATGTTTACATGCTGTGCCATTGTGCCACACCATCCTCAAATTTTTTTATAGCTTCACATAGTATCCTTTATATAGCAGGGTAGGCAGAGGGAACCTGGTAACCTAGAGTGAAAGAGAAAAGTAGTAGTAGTATAGTGGAAAAGATTTCCACCATGACTGGCCTCAGATTTCATTATTATATAAAGTATATTAATATTAACTATCCTTCTTTATTTATTCCAGGTGCAGGCAGAGGTTATGTTTCCCGACATTTCTTACCAGACAGTGTGGAAAAAGTAACATTATGTGATTCATCACAAACACATTTAGATAAAGCCATAATAGGTGATGGGGTTAGATTTGATAAAATAGTAATTGATGAGGAAAATTTTGATGTAAGTAAGTAAGAAGTTCCAAATGATTGTTACCTTTTTTTTATTATGACATTAACATTTACCTACATGCAGCCAGAGGGAACCCAGTGTAGACTGTTCCTCATACAATGCTCATTTTTCGAGACATTGCAGTGTTGAGTGGCGGATCTCAATGCTGAGCTTTGTCTCGTTGCCAGACCGACAAAATGAAAAAAATTCACTCCCCAAATCTTGCATTGAACAAACTATTGTTCAATGAAAGATAGCCCACTAGGGCTATTGTCTCTTTGCAGTCAGATGTTTTGCATGGCATTCCATTGGTCTCATGATAATAAATCAATATTTTCATATCTGTTAACAAGCACATAAGAATTTCGACGTGGCTTAATANAGCAGCCAGAGGGAACCCAGTTTAGACTGTTCCTCATACAATGCTCATTTTTCGAGACATTGCAGTGTTGAGTGGCGGATCTCAACGTTGAGCTTTGTCTCGTTGCCAGACTGACAAAATGAAAATAATTCACTCCCCAAATCTTGCATTGAACAAACTATTGTTCAATGAAAGATAGCCCACTAGGGCTATTGTCTCTTTGCAGTCAGATGTTTTGCATGGCATTCCATTGGTCTCATGATAATAAATCAATATTTTCATATCTGTTAACAAGCACATAAGAATTTCGACGTGGCTTAATAAGAAAATATGGTTCTGGTCACAGAACTTGGTTGGTTTCCAAGAAATGTGGATTCAAATCCCGTCACATTAAGATTTTTATAAGTTTCTTAAAATATTTTTCTATCCTTAGTGGAGAATAACAATATAAAAATGTGTTTTTTCATATTTTCAGTTTCCTTTAAATAGTGTAGATTTATTTGTATCGTCGTTAGCGCTGCATTGGGTCAATGATTTGCCGGGATGCTTCGACAAAGTCATGGATTGCTTAACACCAGATGGTGTGAGTATTTCTTATTATTATGAATGAATTCTGCAATTTTTATCTTTGTCTTAATTTCTTGCTAGCTAATTGTCTTAAGTTCTTGCTAGCATATTTGTAGATACAATACAAAAATGTCAGTTCCTTTGTTACCTTAATATTAACTTATAATTCTATTATATGTAAAACTTATAATTATAATTCTATTATATTTTATGATGCTATTCACAAAATGTTACAATACTTTAAATATGTCTGTAACATATTTTATTATTATAACAACATAAACATAATAATTTTCAAGGTATTCATAGCCTGTGTGTTCGGCGGTGACACGCTGATGGAGTTACGGCAATCTTTACAATTGGCGGAGAATGAACGCTTGGGAGGCATGTTCACCCATATATCACCTTTCACAAGGATAAGGGACATAGGAGGGTTGCTTAATGCGTAAGTACTTTTGTGGCTTATACTGTAATATGTATTTTATTTATATCACGGGAATCGAACCCGAAACCATCGTATATACAGTCGATTTTTTTCTTTAGTTTTTTCAGTTCTCCATACTTTAATTAATAATATTTTCAAATGACAGTTCTTAGCAATTATCTATGGGTAATGAATATTTGTAAGTCTCCTTTCAGAGACCCTAACATGTAAAAAAAAACATATTCTAATAATATATCCCAAAATATCTATCCAGCGCAGGTTTCACCCTACAAACGGTAGACGTGGATACCATGACAATATGGTATCCATCTCCTTGGCACTTAATGAATGACATACGGGCGCTAGGCGAAAGTAATGCGGTCCATTCCCGCGCAGTGCAAATATCGAAGGATGTTCAGTTCGCGGCGTGCGCCATTTATGACAATATGTATGGGAAGGTAAGATTTATCTGTGATTTTTTATGTTAAATTTATTTTTTATATATTAGGGATAAGAATTTCTTCGCTTTGGTGACGAGATAAAGCGTGGCTTTGAGTTCCTCTACTCAACACGCAAGGCCTGCAGAATTCGGCGGAAAGAGGGAAAAGCAATTGTCTTAATGAGACCGGAGTTTCTTAACACTAGGTTCTCAGGTCGCCTCTGCCTATATTTTTATGTGCGGGATACAGCATGAAACTAAAAAAGAGAACCTAGTGGAAGGTCCTGAGATTTGATCGTTCAATTACACAAACTCTTTAGCTTTATGATATTAATATAAGTAAAAATTTGTGGCTCATAAAGAGTATTTTATTACAGGAAATGCCAGATCGTGGAACTCGCGGTGTTCCAGCAACGTTCCAAATTATTAACTTCTTGGGGTGGAAACCAGATCCTTCCCAACCTAAACCCATGGAGAGAGGCAGCGGGGAGCTCTCGTTGAAGGACCTGCATCGTATAGATGAAATTATAAAAGAAACCAAGACAATAGAGCTGACAGAGGATGATAAGAAATAAATAGATTTTTGTTCTGTTGAAAATATGATTTAAAATATATGATAAAAGAAACTACATAATAATTTATTAATAAAAAATGCAATCAACACTTTTTTTATTTCTATAAAGAAACTAAATAAATATATATATATATATTTTCATAAAAGATCAATTTAAAACAATTAAATATAACTACAAAATAATGAAACCATATAAGCTATTTACATTTTCTTTTAATATCTATGAAATATGAGGCTGTCATAGCCCGGAGGCACAAGGGCGTGACTGCAAACGCGACGATTGTGGGTTCGATTCCGACTCAGGGGATTAAATATTTAATATTTGCAATTCTTCGTTCTAGTAACAAAGAGAAGTGCGGCCTTGGGAACGTAGTGTTCCCAACTCTCTAGGTTCTGTACTGCGTGAAACAAAAAATCGAATAAGTAATATACTTTTATCTATGCCCTTAATATGTTATATAGTTTAGATAAAGGTATAACTTACGTTAATACAGTTTAATTTTTAAAGATAAATTAAGCACTTTAACTTGAACCCACAACCATTGCATATTTACAGTCTGATCTATGGCATCTAAATTTTGTACTGTTTTAACAAAAATAAATGAAGTCTATATTGCCGCCGCGTTCAGTACAGTACAGTCAGCAGCTGCAGGTACCGCTGCGCTAGCCTCAAAATGAGACATAAAATTTACCTACATTTTTCTTGTTTTCAGGACATAATTTTTAACCAGTCGAATTTTTGTTTTTATATTGATAATTTTATCATCGATTTTGGCTATAAGTTATATCTTACACTATCTTAATTTAAAGAAAACTTATATATTTAAAACCTGTAAATATATTATGAGTTTAGGTACAGAATCCTACTTCATTGCTGTATTTAAATTTTTAACGTGATACTAGAAAGTATGACTGATTGTCACGTTCCGCTTGTGCCGAGCGTGCCAGCGAGTGGGAACAAACGATAGGGAGGCAAGACCGGCTTGTAACGCATCTATCCGTTCATTGTTATTTGTAATTAACCTATTTAATTAAGTAAAAAATTAACGATTGCAAATAAATGCAAATTTATCGAAAAAAATTGAAATTCTCAATGAACTCCGTATTTGTATTATACAAAATGTTTATTATTCAGTGATAATAATTCAATTCAATTCATAAAAGTATACAATTTTTCATCAATGTTTTCTATAAAAAATTATTGTCCGTAAACCGACTAGAGAGACAACCAATATTTTTTTCTTAGTAAATTTATACTTATATAAATATTAAATAATTCATATATTATATATATGGTAAGGTTCTAATTGTTCCATTGTCCACTCGTTATCTGATGAAGATTCTGAAACAATTAAAATTTTGTAAGTTCTCTATTAAAAAAAAACTAGGTATTTCACTTAATATAAATATAAAACTTCACGAATACTAACGCAATATAAATGCTATAAAAAAGAGCAACAGTATTTAAAATTAAATTCTTAAATTTAAGTACCTTCTTTTATGCATTTATTCTTATACATACATTTTTTGCTTACATGTTTTATTTTTTTTTTGGTTCACGGTATATCCCGCATATAGCATTGGCAGACAAGAAACTTAGTGTCGAGACATTCCGTTCTGAACGAAACGCAAAATTTTCGAGGAATTGCCTGTTGAGTGGCGAAGGAAACGAAAATATTAACTAATTCGTACCCCCAAGGGGGCATCGAACCCACAGTCAAATACAAAATATAAAAGACAAAATATTTATAATCAAATTAAAAATATTCTTTATTCAAATAGACTTATAAGCACTTTTGAATCATATAAGCAAAAAGCTACCACCGGTTCGGAAGGCAGTTCTGCTGAGAAGAGCCGGCAAGAAACTCAACAGTTGCTCTTTTCAAAATCAATGGTACAATCTATTACATTAGTTGGCAGCTATCCTGCATTACATTCAATAGACATTAATTCCATACATGTTTGTCCTCTAAGTATTCTTGANTCGCTTCAAAGCTTCACGAATACTAACGCAATATAAATGCCACAAAAAGAGCAACAGTATTTAAAATTAAATTCTTAAATTGAAGTACATACTTGGATTTATGCATTTATTTTTTTATATACATTTTTTGTTTACATTTTTTAATGTTTCTTTGGTTCACGGTATATCCCGCATATAGCATTGGCAGACGGAAGAAAGTTAGTGTCGAGACATTCCGTTCTGAACGCAACGCTAAATTTTCGAGGAATTGCCTGTTGAGTGGCGGAGGAAACGAAAATATCAATTAATTCGTACCCCCGAGTGAGCATCAAACCCACAGTCATTACATTCAATAGACATTAATTCCATACATGTTTGTCCTCTAAATATTCTCGTACAGTGTAATAAGTTTTACTTATATAAGTGTTTACCTCGATTATCATGTCCTCCCGTGTACTGAACTTGTCTTGCTTGTATTTGTAATTGAGCTGTAAAATATATTATTAATAATTAATTAATATATTATTTTATATAAGAGAGCGTATAGAAAAATCACAGACTTGTTAAAAGTTATTTTTGTTTTTTTTTAATTTTTTTTATATTGTGACTCATTTTTCTCGAGTAGCTGCTGTCGCTTTTACAGTCGCACGCTTGAGCACCTGCGTCACGACTGGCCTAAGGGCTAATATTGATTTAAATATAAATTACCTCTGGGTTCCCTTTGCTGATGCCTTCCTTGTACTGAAAGAAATAATAATATTTAAAAGGTATTTTTTGGCATTTATAACATTTTTTTATTCATACTAGCTTCTACTTGTGGGTTCGCCCGCTTTGTTAAATGAAAACAACTACTCGTATATGAGATGACTCTGACGGCAGGTACAGTTATATAATATAGCTTTATGCATGTAGCTTTTCTCGATAAGTTTTGTTTAAAATAGTAATAATCAATTCGAGTTAGAAGTTGGTGAGATAAGCGCGTTTAACTTAACACACTCTTTAGTTTTATATATATATATGTATAATATTAGTATAGAATAAATATATATTTACTCACATCTCGGTTTCATTTCCACAGGTTTTCTGGATCTTAGTGAATTTGAGTGGTTCGTAAGTGTACTCGATTCATCTATTGAGGCATTTACTGCAAATGGAAATAATATTACACATATGTACATCATTACCTATATTATATTGTATAATATACAAATTTATAAGTTTTTGTAGCTCCGGCTGAGTAGGTAGAGGTAACCTAGTGTTAAGACACTCCGTTCCCCATTTGCCATTAAACTTTTCAAAGCAAGTGTTGTTTGGCGGTACTCTAAGTCAAGCTTTTGCCTTGTAGCCAGGGCGAAGAAATGAAAGTATTAACAGATAATAATTCTTTCCCCCGAGTGAGGATCCCTGCCACTGCGTCACGATAAGATTTTAAAATGAATTAAAAATATATTTATATAAATATACAATAGTATACTTTGTTTACATTTTTTACTTACTTTCAGCTCTTTTCCTAAGCTTTTCCAAAAGTTCCGTGTTTACTATAGTGTCCTCTGAAATAAAAAAGTTTAAGTTATTTTTATCGTATCTCTCGTATCACTTGTTCATGCTGTATCCCGCACAAAGCACAGTAGACAGATGGAACCTAGTGTTTAGACATTACGTTCTCCTCTTTCCGCCAAATTATGGAGGCATTGCGTGATGAGTGGCGGAAATCAACGCCGCGCTTTGCTTCGACACCAGAACGAAGAAATTAAATGAGATATTTAATATTTTAATTTTCTTGCTCTGGTTGCAAGTGTCTGTCTGTGACTGTAAATTCGATTTATATTAATTTGGATTATTGGATTAGGAATAACTTGCTGGAAAAATAAATAGGTATATAATTATAGTACGGTGGGCGAGTCGTGGCTGTTTTAAGCTCAGCTGTAGATGGTTGCGCAGATTAGAAATTTTCTTATGTTTGATTATTTTCTTCCCCTGTGTACATTGGGCAAAACTAAAGAAACTAAGGCCACGATTCGTCTGCCGTACTTTATTCTTTTTATATTTATATGTTCAACACTTTATGTCTCAAGAAGAAGAATTATAGTACGAAGTGACTAATCACTATGTTTAACCACTTTTATGATAAGTGTACGTTATATGGAGTAACAAGAAAAATAGATTCAGATTTGTACTTACGTGATGAGTTGAAAGTATTAGATTTATTAACTGTAACCTTCGATTTGTTGGCAATTTTTGATGGCAGTGTATTTACTGAAACAAAATTGTATATTAAAATCATTCCAAAACATTTCTTCATGCTCTCTATAAAGCTTTTAATATAAAATTCTCTTGTTATTCCAAGAGAAAGATAACTTTCTAAAAAATATTTATTATTTTTAGCCTTCACGCTTTATTCCTAGCGGGGTAGCCAGAGAGAACAGACGCCAAACGCTACGGTCTCTGCATACCTCTTTCGCCTCGTTCTCTGTCATCTACCCGCACATACATGTCCTCATGCTGTGTCCTCGAGTATCATCGATACTGTGTTCCAGAAGATCAACCGAGATCTCTCCCTGCCTCCCTTACCAAATCAAAATCAAATCATATCAGCTTCACGCTGTTTCTCGCACACAACTGGGTAGGCAGAGGGAACCTACTGTTCACACACTCCGTTTCTCACTTTCCGCCGAATTTTTCGAGAAATTGCATGTTGAGTGGCGAAACCCAACGCCGGTTTTTTGCCTTGGTGCCAGAACGAAGAAATAAAAATATTCACAAATAATAATTCATTTCTTCGAGTGGGAATCGAGCTCACAACCGTCGTGTTACAGACACACGCTTGTGTCCCCGCGCCACGTCGCGACGACCTCTCTTATCACTTGAATTAAACATAAATAAAAAAGAGAACTACCCATTGGTGAAGTTTCCGTAGGCGACGACAGTTTCGGTCTGTGTGTCGTTGACGGTTTTTTTGACAGTGGAATGTCTGGAAAATAGACAATCGACATTTGACAAATAAAATTGACATTCTTTAAATAAAATTGATATTTGGTTGAAATTTGATAAATAAATTTTGTGGTAATCTGTTAAAAAGTACTTATCCTCTTTAAAAATATTCCTTGTATTTTTATATATTAATCGTTTAGCTAAGAAAGGAAATAATCTAAAACCAACGCGTTTACGGTCATAGACATATTAGAATACAAAAAATAATTAAAAAAACCTTACCAGGTTTCAGTATTTCGTGCGGTAGCGGCATTTGCTCTCTGTGCTTTATTGAATTCGGAGTTCTTACGTCTTTAACTGAAAAGAAACATTTAAATATTTACAATGTACCTACTTAGAATTAGCCAGTCGCGACAAAACGCGATAGGTTGTGGGTTCAATTCACACTCGAGGAAATGAACCATTTAATAATTTCATTTCTTCAAAATGAGAAATGGAGAAAATGAGAAATGGAGTGTTTTAACACTAGATTCCCTCTGCCTACCCTGCTGTGTGCGAGATACAGCGTGAAACTTAGCATTACATGGGTTTGCCGTGCAGGTGCCTATCGCGTTGCACTCCCTTCAAAATACAATTTCAACTTCTTTTGAAATACTGAATCTTTAAAAAAAAATTTTTTTTTTGCTCCACTTTTCATCAAGACACTTCAGTCTACGCTTTCGTTGAGTGTTGGATATTGGAACTAAACCCCGCGATTTATTTATTTTTGACATGAAAATTATTTTCATTACAATAAAATAATATAAATTACCACTTTTTTAATTTTTCTTGTAATCTTACCATTACTTTTCGTTGAGTTTGATGATTGCGTTGATTTTTGTGATCGAATTGAATTTGGACTGCCTGAAAAAAAACACACCTTACATTAATAGGTTATTATTTAATTATTTTTTTTAAATTAATTAAATTCTCTCAGTTGGAATACAATTTAAATCAAAAAGCATCATATCAAATTTGAATTTTAGTTTTCGAGAAATTAGGGCACAAATATACATACATACATTTACAAAATATAGCATAGGTACTCGAAAACCCAAATAGATCACCGTACTCAAATATTATTAACTTATGATACCTTACGTTAAAAACGCAGCTACGTACAAAATCTTTAAAAAAATATATATATTTTTTAGCTCCACTATTATCTCCACGTTATATGGTAGACAGAGAGTTTCGAAAGCGTAAAAAAATTACCAACTGATAGCCTCCTTTTTTATGTAGTCGGTTAAAGTAGAAAATAAAAATAAAATTTTACCTAGACTTATTATTGAAAGAGGAGCTGGTTTGTTGCGAGTCCTTGGTGTTTCTGTACATAAATGTTAAATATGTAAACAAATATTAAATACATTATTTAAATATAAAAAAACACATAGAGGTTGTCATGGCTCAGCGGCACTACGTCCAATTGTAAACTGCGTGGAAAACGAAGTGTCATAACACTATGTTCTATCTGTCTACAATGCCATATGCGGGATACAGCGTGTAGTGAAATATTTTATATTGTTGTGTATAGTCAAGGCTAGCTATAGTATGATATTTAATATATATAGTGCATATTAAAAATAATACTTACTTGGCAATGAATTAATTGGCGGAGGAGTCGGGGCTAGAAGTAAAAAGATTATTATTATTATTTTCCATTCGTACGCGATATCCCACACATAGTCGGGTAAGCAAAGGGAACCTAGTGTTGAGACACTGTTCGCATTCCGTTCCCCACTAAGTAAAACATGTATATGTTTAAATTGAAATATTAATAAAATTTGAATATAAAGTTACATTTAATTGCTAAATCATTGACCAGCTTTTACCATATAGAGTTTGAGACTTGATTTTAGGATTTTCTTACTTTTGATTATACTCTTCCCAAGTGAACATTGCGCAAATGTTTAAAAAGCCTAACTTCGCAGCGGCCACGACTCGTCGGCCGTAGTGTATTATGTAGATAAGAACTTACCCTTTTGCACTTCCGCCAAACTTTCATACACGTTTAGATCTGACTTAACTTTTATAGCACTAGCAGTAGGACGCTTGTAGTATCGGGCTGAAAATATTTTATAGAATGTGATATGCATATAACATGAAATATATCATAATAGAAAGAAATAGTAATATTATTAATTATTAAAATAATCAAACGATTTCTTAATCGCCTCGCGTATTGATCTGGAACGCGCTATTCTTGCAGAACTAGCTGACAGCACCATTTCTTCTGATATGGTGGGCTTGAATTTCTGGTTTCCAAACATGTAGATTGTACAATAAAATATATATGGTTAAGTATTTTCCGATTAACGTACGGAAGAGGAACGAACAGAACGGAAGTGTTTTATTGTGAACGGAGTGTCTAAGCTCTAGGTTCCTAGGTTCCCCCTTCCGTATCCCGGGAAAAAGCGTGAAGCTAANAAAAAAAAAAAAACAATTATAGTATACATTAAAATACACAATCATTTATTTATTAATCGGAACTACTCTTATTCCAATATTCAGGAAACTACAGCCAATTATTTTGTAGCAATTTTGTCGAACCAAATTTTTTGTATCGATATAACTTGCCAAAATACAATAGTGAAAACTGAATATAAATCGGTCAAGCTGTTTCTGAGTTAAGCGTGCACAAACGCAGATAAACATACAAACCAACAGACAAAATTTTTAAGAATCATTGTTTTTGGTTCTATTACATAATACATGTCAAATATAACAGATTTACTCACATATGTATCAGTTATGGCGCAGGGGCACAAAGTGTGACTGTAAAACCGACTGGTTGTGGGTTCGATCCCCACTCGAGGATATGAAATATTACATTTATTTTACCATTTCTTCGCTCTGGTGTCGAGACAAAGCGACGTTGAGTTCTGTCACTCAACACGCAATGCCTCCAGAATTCTAGAATTTTCAAAGTAGGTATATATGAAAATAATTTTATTACAATCGTTCCCCCGAGTGTATATCGAACCCTCAACCATCGCGCCAGTCGTATACTTTCGAAAAAGCCATAAATTAAGTTAAATTAATTACCTCTTTTAAAGTACCATATTAAACAACAAGTTTGTATGGCGAATAACACCAGTATGCCGACGCCAATGCCTACATAAATGTATATAGCTGAAAAAAAAAAATGTTCATTTCTTTAAGTGAGTTTCGCCATTCAACATGCAGAAAAGTGACTTAAATGAAAATAGCGTGCTTAAACACTAGGTTCCCTCTGCCCTCCTTTATGTGTGCGGAATATTGATAACAAATTTGTTTTATAGAAAATGTTTTAAAATTTGAACATATCGAGATTTGAACCAAGAGGGCGTCGTAGCGCAGGGGCACAAGTGTGTAACTATAACGCGAAGGGGGTGTTAGTTTGATTATCCCTCGGGGGAATGGATTATTTTTATTAATATTTTTATTTTCTTCACTTGCTTTCACCCTATCATGACCTATGTTTGTGTCAAGGCAAGGCAATAAGCGCACCGTTGAATTCCGTCACTCAACACGCAATGCCACGAAAATTCGCTGAAAGTGAGGAATGTAGTGTGTACACACTAGGTTCCCTCTGCCTCCATATATGCGGGATACAGCGTGTAGGTGAAAAAAAGACATTTAGACCCGCTCCTCTTCAATACCGCCAAAGCGCTACTATATAAGCGCTACTATCACTATAGGGGGATTTTAAAAAAATAAATATAAATTAGTCGAAATATAACAGTGCGTCGCCGTCGACGGATACGTCTGGGAGGACATCATCATCATCAGGGGGATTTTAAGAAATTAAAGCTCAGGTTACATAGGTCTTTTAATTTTTTGTTATTATTTAAAATACTTACACATTGGATTAAGAGAGTCCTGAGCTGAAATAGAAAAAAAAATAATGATATTTCATGATATACTTATACTATCGCTTAAAAATTACGCTTAACACATACACACATGTGCACACATACAAACACACGCAGACACATATCTATAATACATCATATCTATGGTAAGACATTCCGTTCCCCACTTTCCGCTCAATTTTCGAGACATTATCTGTTTTGACCTCGTCCTTTGAATTCGACGCCTTTTTCTTGTAGCTAGAGAAAACAGTTTATTTTTTTTTTGTGGGAATCGGTTATTACTTGATATTATACTAGGTAAGTATATATGTAGTTAGTTCATAGAAAATACTTACTATTATCAAGAGGTTTTGTTGTAACTGAAACTGAATGAAACTGAATGAAAAATAAAAGAATTTAATATATTATTTTGATTTTACAGTTAAATGAAAGTAACAGAGATGTTGGAAGAATTTTGTCTTCGAAACTTATCCATTACTCGGTTGTTAAACAAGTGACTTTCTTAGAAAACGTGTGGAATAATACTATAAATGCCTTAAGAATATTTAATAAATAGAATTGTCTGTTGCCAAATGATAATTCTAAGAAAGTATCTCTAGAAATTTGTAGAAATCTTCATACAGAGATGCTACCATCATAAATAAAATGTAACAAGCGTATTAAAATTTCGACGAAGTTTGATGAGAACGTATGGCTTAGTGGTCACAGCGAGATACTGCGTGAAGCTATAAAAAACAAAAAAATACCTTTTTCATATTCATTTCTGTTTACGTTTGTTTCGTTCTCGTGTCTAGTTTTTTGTTGGATATTTCTTTTTTTGTAAAAACCTTGTATATCGTTGTAAAAATCTATAAACAAAAAAAATATTGAATTGAATTAACATTCATATATTCTGTACTAGTAGGTACCTATTATAAAGCTGATGAATTCGCTTGGTTGAACACCCTAATCTCAGGAAAAGATATTTTTGCGTTGTATACTTTATCATTTAGTTGTCGAGAAAGACTATATGCTATACGCTAATTATTTTTATATGTAAAAAAATCAAAGCCTACTGTAAGGGCGCTCAGAGTTACCTAAAACTCTCATTTTTTTTTCATTTAATCACGCGAGCGAATCCTAGTTATGTACATATATTCATGTTAGATTTTTTTAGCTTTACGCTATTTTCACATAGATAAGAAATTTTTAGCTTCACTCTGTATTTCACACATGGCAGGAAATGCAGAGGGAACCTGAGAAGTTAATGTTAAGACACTCCGTCCTACATTAAGACATTTCCGTTGCCTAATTTCTAGCGATTTCTCACAGACATACAGATTATTGAAAACAAAAAGTTGTAGAAAAATAATTTAAATTAATTACCTCGTTCATGTTCAATGAAGCTTAATATGTCTGCAAAAAATCCGCCTGCGGCTTCGCCGGCTTGGATTTTAAAATGATTTAATATTATTAAAATGTATTAAGGAAAAATATTTGTTTTACATATAACGTATTGTACTTTAAACGGCTTGGGATTTTATTTATGTTTGTGTGGTTATTATTATTGCATACTTATTTTACGCGAATCTCAATACTACGGTAATTACGGGAAAAAATGTAGTCTAAATTATATTGCTCTACAGACAGACAAAATGTTTAATATTTTTCCGTTTTAGTATTGTTTAAATAACTTAAAATAGTAGTTTGAAATTGCCCACTCGGGGCAATCAAATATTTAATATTTTCATTTCTAGTAATGAGGCAAAGAGCGGCGTTAAGTTCCGCCACTTAACACCTAATGCCTGAAGAATTCGGCAGAAAAGAGGAAACGGAAGCGCAATGGTTCAGGGTTCGACTTCACTTAGGGGAATGTGTTATTCTCATTTCTTCGCGTCAAGGAGTCAAAATTGGGGGTAAGTTCCTTACTCAAAACAATGTTTTGAAAATTGGGTGGTGTGTGGGGAACGGAGTTTCTTAACATACATATAAAGATATAGTTAGATTAGGTTAGCCGGTACTTGCTTGCACGTTAGTTTTATAGTTTAGTTTAGTTTAGTTTTTAGTTTTACTTAATATTATAATTTCTTACCGTCGCCACTCTCATCAATATTTTGACAAGATAATCCAATAATTAACACTAAATTGAACACATAACGGAACATTGTCGCATACAAAAATTATAATTTTCAAATGAACAAAGCTCTTCTGAAAGAAAACAATTGCTCTATATGGAAGTTGGTACATATTGTAGGGTTACCATAATTAAAGCGATATTTTACCTTATTAGAATTCGGCAGAAAATGGAGAACGCAGTGTCTTAAAATTAAGTTCCCTCTGCCTATCCTGCTGTGTGCGGGATACGGCGTGAAGCTGATTTATTGATTTATTTTTATGATTTTTAATATTTTTAAGAATCCGTACTCCCAAAAGGTAAAACGGAACCCTTATAGGTTTACCTTGTTGTTAATCTGTCAAGACCATATGTCTCGAGGTTGCGTGGAGGTATCAAGTTGAAATCAATATCACAAAGAAGTAACTCTTAATTTTCATTCAGCCATTTGACCGGGGCTAATGACTGAAATATAAATATTGCTTTAACTGAGAATCGAACTCATTACTTGTGTAATTTAATTGGTGTTTCTTAATCATATGTTATTTGTCCATATGTTCAATCTCATCATGGTAACTCTACAATGACTAACGCGATGGCACTTCGATGACGAACGTACAACAGGAAAAATTATATTTATTATTGTTAATTATTACAATGTTATAAACGTAATACGTTTAGGTATATTACAGTGATGATGAGACCGTCGTGGACTCGTGGTGCAGCATGCAGCTGATTGTAAACGCGGCAGTTGTGAGTTCGATTTCCATTCGGGGTGTTGAATTAATTTCATTACTTCACGCTGGTAAAATGTTTTTTATATACGCTTTGTATTGGTACGCATATAAATAACATTTTTTTTAGCTTTATACAGTATCCCGCGCGTAGCAGGGTAGGCAGAGGCAACCTGGGAACCTAGCGTTAAGACATTCCATGCCTATTAAGACACATCCGTTTCTCACTTTCCGGTGAATTCTGGAGGCTTTGTGTTGATGGGCGGAAATCAACGCTCAACGTTACGAGAGCGAGGAAATGAAAATGTAAAATATTTTATTTCCTCGAGTAGGAATCGAACCCACCACATATCGCGTTTATATCCTGTGCATATCCTGTGCCTCTGCGCCACGACTGCCTTCAACATCGCACCAATCAATTATCAAGTATTTTTTCCAAGCTATTCTATACTTTTCAGGCCATGACTTAAACTTACCCTGTACAAATATTACAATAGGTTTCTAAGAACTACCTTAAGTTGCCTGTAATTAAGTTATACCTACGTCTAAATTATTATATGTAATTATAAAGATGGCGCCAACGACAAAAAGTGGCCAAGTGTGAGTCGGATTCTTCCTTCATGAGCTCCGTAGTAGCAAACATAGGTTATTTGTAGGTACTCCTATTAGAAAGAAAAAAAAGAGAACAAAAGAGGAATTGCGACAGCGACACTCGACCCCGTTTTTTGTAATTCGTCTACGGGACCTTAAAAATGTAAAAAGTTGTAAAATAATAATTGTAATGTGCTCTAATGATACAGTATAATATATTGTAAGTATTCAGAATGAATATGGGTGGACACCCAATTATATTTCAGTTCCTCGGAGTGAGAATTAAACACAACCATTAGGGTTTGTCTATATATATTTTCTGGTGAGGGCTTGGAGTTTAATCATTTAAGCTTTGAACAGATATGATCATGTAAGCATTGTTTTTTATTTTTCAGGGCAATATTTTGCTAAAATTTGTGTGGTGGGCACCAGACTATTCTGGGGTGGACACGGCCCACACGGCCCCCATTCTTCCTAGGCCCATGCACACAGCCCACCAGCAGTTAATTTTTTTTATATGTATTAACACACTTCGCGTTAAATTTCATGATTAAACTTTAGACAACTGTATGAATGGAGTCGTCTTCTCAAAATAGCATTAGCTATTTCAGTAGACGTTTACCCCTGGCGTTGCCAGATGTTGGGGAGTTGCCATATTTTTAGTGTTAGGACACTTCGTTTCTCATGTCTGTCTGTACCTTAACTTTAGAAGATACATTTAATTTATACTCGAACTTTATATAAAATACTAGCGGCCCGCTCGCGGTTTCACCCGCGTGAACTATGTTATTATTAATTTCTGTCTCCATGACTACGTCCTAGTGACGTCTATGTAAAATTTGAGACTCCTAGCATTTGTAGTAACGAAGTTTCATACAAACTTTCGACCCCAAAAACAACCCCTTAGAAGTCGAATATTACAAATTCCCGTCTTAGCGAGCACCTACGTTCTATAAGTAACTCCTATGCAAAATTTGAGATTCCTAGCATATGTAGTTTCTGAGATTTCGTGATGAGTGAGTGACCTTTCGATTTTATATATATAGATATTAATACTTAGCTATATTGTCCTCTTGTCCTAGCGTTTTTAACTATTAAGCTGTATGTTCTGATAAATGTAGATATCTAATACTTTTAAAGATATTAAAATGTGTATGGTGACTACCAGTTCGAATACTACGCACCTATTACGTATTCTCATAGATATTATTACTGGGCTTATTAAGAGAAAGAATTTTGTATGTGAAACTTACAAGTACAGTTAAGTAAACGGAGTTCAATGATGGTACTTAGTGCCACATCTTGTTCTATATATTTTATATTTTCCTGAAATTAGTCAATGCGGGCGGTGCCTGTCAATTTTTTTTTATAAAAAATCGTTCTTTTTATATTTATAATAAATTGAATATCAAATTACTGTTGGAAATTTTTGCAGTTTGTAGAGAATGGAATGTTGAGTTAGAGATCAGACACTCCGTTTTCCATTCCCCGCCCAATTTTCGAGTGGCTGAAAACAATGAAATGATTACAATATTATAAAGAAAACAAAATAAAAATTATACGAAGACTTAAATATATTATATCGAATGACACCCCTTTTATTTATAAAGCTTTTGAGNTTATTATGGCAGAACGAATTTAATAAAAATCTGTGTATGGATAGATTTAATTATTTTCTATAAAAAAAACACATATATTGACTACGTTTATTTTGTCATTCCATAATAGTGATGTCCCATAAGCATATAAATATAATACGATTGTTTTCTCCTGTTTATCATCTATGTAAAATTCTTAGCAAATATATTTCTTCTATACTAAATTAACTTCCAGAATGAAATTTAACTGAACGTTTAACTAAATATGATTCCTAAACGCTATTGTACTGGCAATATCAGTAATTAGGGTTCAGTTTTCGCGCATGCCCACAGTCTGTTCCCGACAAAATGGCGTCCGAGGCACGCGCCTACCATTGATTTTCACATTTACGTACAAAATTTAAGTATTTCGTTAAACAGCAAGTAGTTTTTGTACATTATTTAATGTGTTTATGTGTTGTGATATAGCGAAGGCGAGGTGAGTACGCTCACTGCACATTTTATACAGTTTTCACTATTTTTTACATAATTTTCCCCGAAAATTGTAATTTTTTTGGTATTTTTTAGTAGTTTTTTGGTTTTTGTGGGGGGTTTTAGTTACAGTTTTTTTAGATTCAAATGTAAGATAGATCGGTCTAATTTGAGTGAGTTCATCTCAATGAGGCGATAAGCATGCGCGGTGATAGCGAGATGAAAAAAAATGCTTAAAAATTATTGAAAATGTATAAAAAAATGTATTTTTTGACACTAAAAATGATATTTTTTTCAAATATTTAATAGAAAATTGTAGTGTAGTAATTTTTTGTGTCATATATATGAAATTTCGGCACGTCTTGTCAAGGTTAGTCAGCTAGGCTCGCCCGGGACTACAAGATAATTACATCGACTTTCACGCGAAACGTGAAAAATTATATTTTTTTATATGAATTAGTAAAAATAATATGTAAAATTCTTATTATTAACAAAAATATATTGGTTTAAATTAATAATTGGAGATCGTTTACGCTATTAAGTCGGTCTATTAAGCATAAAATATGCTAAGTATTATTTTAATAATTCGGTATATTATTTAAATAATATATTTATTTATTTTAAATGTATAATAAATATGTGACGAACATATAAATTTATAATACTATATAGAATGTTAATAATTGTAAAATATCGATTATTTCATTTAAACTGGTCTCTGCTTAAAATTTCAGAAAAAAATACTTCTTATCTATAATTTGGTATATATTTTTAAATAAGCATATTAAAGTAAGAAGATACAGTATTGGCCTTTGTCGAACGGTTAAATAAAACATATTTTCAATAAAAAACAAGATCCTACCAAAATCCTATGAAAATTTGACTTATGATTTAGAAAATTTATTTGTTTAACTTTTCTTTTTTATTGGAACCTCAAAACGTGTGTGTTGTCTCTCATGTAGAGATACTAATATCACAATTTCAATATATTTTTAAAATTATTTATTTAAATTTATATTTCCTTTTCTACGCTCTGGTGTCGAGGCAAAACGCGGCGTTGAGTTCCGCCACTCAACACACATTGCCTCCAGAATTCGGCGAAAAGTGGAGAACGGAGTGTATTAACACTAGTTCCCTTTGCCTACCCTGGTATGTGCGAGATACAGTATTGAAAAAAAATCAACCCTGACCTCGTCGTGACACAGTGGCACAACGCCTAACTGACAAACGCGAGATTTGTGGCTTCGATTTCCTCTCGAGGAACGAATTATTTTCATATTCTCGCTATGGTAACAATACAAGGGGCGGTGTTGAGTTATGCCACTTAACACGCATGTCCTGTCAATAGGTCGATGTGTGGCAATGGAGTGTCTTAACACTATGTTTCTGCTATGCGTGAAGGTGTAAAAATATATAAATTGGTATTTTTCTCATATGGAATATTTTCAAGTAATAAGCAAGATATAAAGAACAACGGTAGAGCAAATGGATTACGCCACTCGAGACGCAATATAGGTATCTATAGGGTTAATGTAAGCGAAAGGTTATATCACTATGTTTTGTCGACCTAAACGTGTTAGTTTTCCTTTAGCTTTTTTCTACGTTCTCCGTTATATACCGATTCCAGAGACTATCTAATAACAAGAGAGCTACCTGGACAGAGTCAACCTTATATGAAGATAGTCGATTCTCCACTCTATGCTCAATTTTGAGGTATTGCGTGCTGAGTCGCGTAACACAACGCTGCGCTTCTTCGCTTCAAATACCAAAAATCTTAGTCATATTAAAAAAAAAATTTTTTTGGCCGTCGTGTCGCTACTTGGGGGAGTGGTTAATGGTTTGTTTTATCCCCGCTATGGTAGACTAAGGGCGGCGTTGACGTCCACCACTCAATGTCTCAAAAATTGGGTAGAGCTCGGGGAACGAAGTTTCTTAACTCTACGATCCCTCTACGTACCCTGCTACACGAGAAAATTAATTAGAATTATTGATAATAAGTACTTTATATCGTAATTTTAAAGTAATGCTCCTATTATTAATTTCCCATACATTTTTACCTGACTGTGACGAAGCTCAAAAGAAGAGTTATGTTTATAGAGTATGTTTGTACATATGTAAGTCTGTTCTCTTGCTCCCTTGAAGCTTTTAAACCAGTAACTCAATATTTTTAAACACTACCTTTAAACATTTAAAGAAATAATTGTTATTTTTAACTTGTTTTATTTTTAAGATGTTTTCCCACACTCAGGAAAGATATTTTTTTCAAAATGTATAAACATTGAAAGGAAGCAAGCAAAATCTGAACACGCGCCTCTTTGAAACGGGCCAAGAGGTCATCTTTTAAATTTTTTATTTAAATCAGGTTTTCTTGTTGGACCTGGTTTGCCAAATGCCGCTACGATCAATATTTTATACATTAATTGTTATTTAAAATCAGATTGTATCTTCTTAAAATGGCGCTATCTTTTACAGGATTATAACACCAACTCTCATAATTAGCTTAGTTCATCGCTTAAGTGTTTTAGTTTTTATGTTAAATATAAATAAAGTATATTTTTGTATGTACAGCGAATCTCCACATGTAATGCTTGGCTTGGTGAAGATTTATGTAGTTATTTCTTATTAAATAACTGCTGACCTCTTTTTTTTTCAATAACCTCTTGAAATCTTTACAGTTTTTTTTGTTATTGTATTTTGGTAATAGTTGTGGGTTTGATTCCTATTCGGGGGAATATATTATTTAATACTTTCACTCCCTCGCTCTGTTAACAAGAAAGCGCGGTGTTGAGTTACGATATGTCACGTAATGTTTCGATAAATTGGGCGAACCACTGCCTACACTGCTGCATAAGGCAAAATAAAAAAGTAATCAGGAGAAGACAAAGAATTTAATATTGAGAGTAAAATTCTCTGCTCTCTATTTATTGCCTATTTTAAAGATGTTATCTGTTGTGTGACAAAGCTCAACGCCGAGCTTTACTTTACGGTGTTGAGGGAGATAAAAAATAATTTAATACACACACTCTATGTACCTACTGTGAGAATGCTTCAAAAGTATGTCACGGTAAGATTAGTAAATACAAATATTTTTTTTAGCTTCACGTATATCCCACACAGTGTTAAGACACTCTGTTCTCATTAGAACAATTGCGTTCCTCACTTTCCGTCAAATTCTGGAGACTTTACGTGTCCAGTGGCGGAGCTCAACGCCGCGCTTTGCCTTGTTACCACAGCGAAGAAATGAAAAATAATAAATATTTTTCATTTCTTCGGGTGAGAATTGAGCCCACAACCTCTCGCGCTTACAGTAGCCTGCTTGTGCTTACGCCACGACTGGCCCCAATCTACATCGATACTAAAATTTTTAATAACTTGTATATTGGTAGCATTGGGTTCGATTCAGGTGACTTAATTATTAATTGATTCTAAAGGATAAAAAGACTTAACTTTATAGAGTTCGTTACAACTTTTATATGACTGAAAATTGGTAACTGTAATAATAATGAAAGTTGTTTGTTTTTTTAAATAAAATATTAACATCGATCACAAAAATAATGCTCAAATTTAAACAGATAGTTCCTGAGATTAGCGTAACAAAGCAAATTCTTTAGCTTTCTAGCGCAAATAATTAAGTATATACAAGTAGATAACGTGTCTTAATTTTACGAATTAGGGGAAATGAATGAGAAACCCCTCAAGTTTAAGGGGTTCTACCATATTATTGTTACATTGATGATCAATTTGTCATGTTCGTAAAAAAATACTATCAAGAAAGACGGCTTCTTATTGCGTCTTGTATTAGGGTGGCGTACCAAGGGGAATATGTTAAAAAAAATAAAATAAAAATATATAGTCTTAAAAATTAAAAAAAATACACTTCTCTCCACCAAGTCTTAAAAGTGCTTTAAAATGTCATGGTCAATGTCAGTAAATCCTCTCTACCTGTATCTCTATCTCTTAATAAAAAAATTATAATGTCTATATGAGCCTAAACTCGATAGATTTACCAGTAACCTTTAAAGAGTTCCACTATTCAGGGCCTGCCTCCAGCATCAGACCTGCTCGATGATACATATTATCGTATTTTCATATAAGCTACGTATAATTACTAAGATTAATGACGGCACAAGTGGGCCAAATTCAGTTTTTTGGATTTTATTATAAGTTACTGGAAACTAAAAGTATAGAAACAGAACTGTTCCCTAAGTTGGAATATTATATGATTTAAACCAGAAAGGATTATCTCGATATAACTTTTACTTTTGGTGAAATTTCCGGACAAACATGATAAAGTAAGTAAGTACATACGCTTGCGAAATTTAGCACACGCTCTTGGAAAAAAGCAAATAGATCATCATATTATTCAAATTAGCCAATTCTAACAATATGACATAAAAAAACGGTTCAGATCTATAGATGGGGATCCCATGGCTTTCTCTCTTCTAGTTTTATCTCTTTTTTAAAACTAGTATTACTTCCTCTTTTCCGAATGTGACTTAATTCCCTATTTGCTGCATAGTAAGGTTAGGCTGAGGGAACCTGGTGTTAAATTACTTAATGTTCTCCACGCATCGTCTAATTTTTCAAGTCATAGTGTGTTGAGTAGTGGAACTCTAAAGTGCGCTCTTTGTCCAGCAGGGCGTAGAAATGTAAATCATTTGCATAGAATCATTGACCCGAAATCCTAATGGTATTTGAACCCATAACCATCGCGTTTTTAGACACATCCTCCCTTACGAAGACCTTAACATTCTTTAGAGTCAAATTAGTAATTGCATAATCGGAGTATCCGTCGTACACGATTGTTTGTCTGTGTGTACCAGTGAAAGCTTGTTTTTACTTGTTGTATAGTAGTTTATACTGTACCATAAACGCTGCAAGTCAATAATAACTGGTTGATATGCGGTGCGGCGTTAAGTTTCGCCACCAAATCTCTTGTCTCGCAAGTTCGATGGAAAGTGAGACAAGGAGTGTTTTAACACTAGATTTCTTCTCCTTATCCTTCTATACGGGTAAAGTGGTTATGAACAAATTGTTGTGCATAATCTAATGCATTTATATGAATTTAATATTTAGTACCTACCTGATTTTTTTTTAAATTAAGACCTTCGTAGCATTGCATGAATATTTTTTTTCGACTCAACTTTTTTTCTTGTTAAGGCACTCCTTTCACCGTTTTACACGAGAGCTAGAGAACAGAGAGTTGTAAACTTCGAACCTATGCTTTGCTGCGTGGAGTCTGTGAAATTAAAAAATATATTGTAAACAATGAATTATTAATATCACTAACGATATGGGTACCTTCAAGAANAAAAAAATCCAGCCACTTAACGCATAGTCTCCAGGATTCGGCAGAGAGTCGGAAACGTAAATATTTTAATGGGGACGGAGTGTTTTAATACTAGGTTCTCTGGTTCCCTCTGCCTACCCTGCCATGTGTGGGATACAGCATGAAGTTTAAAAAACGAATGCAGCACTGCGGTATTTTCAGAAGTTTTTGTACTGAATATATTATATTATAATATGTATGTGTATGTGTTTGTATTTCTAAACTGAACAATCAAAAGTAGGTACTAAGATCTTTAACTACTACTACTCCTACTAACGAAGGAGTTATCATACTATACACGCTAAATGAAAATGACCTAACTCAAGAGCTCGGAAAATTCTTGAAAATTATAATAAAATCTTTTTTTTAGCTTCACGCTGTATCCCTCACATAACAGGATAGGGAGAGGGAACCTGAAGATCTAGTGTTACGATACTCCGTTCCTCCGTTATTGCGGTTCCGCATCGATATCAAAAATTTAATAGAGATAAACAGAAAGAATGTGATTATTTTCTATTTCAATAGAGTGAAAAAGCGTTATTTCATTATAAATAATGTACGTTTCGAGGTTTCATGTCACGAGGTCGTTGACCAATTGAGTCCTTGGGACGGTTGGACGATTATTCTATTAAAAAACTTATAAGAGACTAGTCATATACTCAGGAGTTGCATTATATTATAAGAATAGAATACGAGTAAGAGGCCGTCGTGGCGCAGAGCTAAAGCGTGTGGCTGACAGCGACAGTTGTGAATTCGATTCCCATTCGGGGAAAAAAATATTCGATATTTTCCTTTCCTCCCTCTGTTCACGGAGGCGAAGCATGGCATTGAGTTCTGCCAATTTACACGCATAGCTTCGAGAATTCAGAAAGTGGGCAACGAAAATACCTTAATGGAAACGGAGTGTCTTAACACCAGGTCTCAATGTTGCCTCTGCCCTGTCGGAGACAGCGTGAAATAAAAAAAAATGAGTAAGGATAGATACATATGGGGCCATCGTGGCGTTATTTCATTATTATGGATCGTTGCGACAATAATTAAAATAATTACGATTTTCCTGATATTTGTACATAAAATTTTATTTCTCCGAACCCACAACCAATAGGTGTACCACTGCGCCAAGACGGCCTCTGTATTCAATATATAAGCAAACGTGTAAAAAAATATGGTATTTATCTACCGTAGTTGTTTGGATAAAAAGAATTCATAATTCTAAAACGTACAAATTTGTCACAAAATAATTATACAGAATACTAATATATAACAGTTAACTAACTATACCGTTAATAAATAGGCCGCACAAACGTGAGTCATGGACAGAAAAAAAAGCTAATCGAGGTCGTTCCCGCCTTTTTTGACATGTGAAACGTCATCTCTAATTAAATTTGCGTAAAATTAATAATGAACATAATTTGTGGTTGATTTACTCATAAATTACGTACCTAATGATTGATTATTATTTTAATATTTTATTTTGTGGCAGAGAAGAAACAGTGTTAAGACACTCTGTTCTCTGCTTTTCGATTATATTAGACTATTCTAGTAAATATACAGTATACTCAATACGCAATATTCCGAATACGGGCGGAATACTTGATTATCTCTATGTATTTTTGGATTGAATGCGCTAAATCTCAGGAATTACTGGTTCGATTTATTTTGCTGGATAGTCCATTTATCGAGGAATCCTATATTACATCACTTTAAGCGTTTCGATGAACTTCTCCGTACCTGCGGTCAGAGTTTAATGGACACTTAGAATGTATCATGAGTTTAAACGCCATATCAAATCGAGAAATCAATCAATCATGAGTTATAAAATAAAAATAAAATAAAATAAAATTATTTTTATTTTACCACGCGTTCTAAGCCGTACATAAAAGTTAGTATTATTTATTATAAGCTTAATATAATGTTTACTATTACAGATATAAATTCCCATACATTTTATAGGACAGATGGACAGACAGATATTGTGTTACATTGACAGTAATGAGACAATTGAGAGCTTCCTATAGGGCCGGATCAATTTAGTACCATTTGGACCATTACAAGACTTTTTTTCTATTATATATAAAATAAGTTAGTATTTGCTAAATAAATAGTAATTTTGTTGTTAGAAAATGACACTAAGATGACTTCGGCTTCGTAGCCAAAGTCATCAAGTGTATGGCTATGAACGCTACGCTTGTCAGTTCGATTCCAACTGCGTGGAATTTTTTTTTTAATATTTTTCGCTCTGGTGTTGCTGAGTTGGCGTGACGGCGTTGAGCTTCGTCACACGTCCAAATTTGGCCAAAAGTGGGGAATGTAGTGTCTCAACACTAGGCTTCCTCTTTGTATCCTACTATTCAAGACAATGCCTGAAGCTCTTATCTATTTTATCAACAGTCAATAGATGGGAGTGTCTTAACACTCCGTAGTGTTATCTATCTTTATCGTAGTACTACATAGAATGAATATTTCGAAATCACAACTGGGAAAAAGGATATAAGCCTGGTAGGTTGTAATTTCAACCACCTACGGTTTGCCGACGTCATACATAGCTTGTTTTTAGCATAATATTATAAAAATTCACACATTTTAGTTCAGTAAAATAATATAATTGCCGTATAAAAATATTTGAGAAGGACATTTTTTGCTCTACATAGAAAACATTAATTATTAATAATTAATGTTTTTTTAGGGTTCCGTACCAATAAATAAAATAACGGAATCCTTATAGGGTCACGTCGTTGTCCGTCTGTCAAGATCATTTATCTCAAAATCGCCTAGAGGTATGTACATTCAACGCTGGAAAGCGATTTTGTCGTATCTTCGATATTTGTCTCTTTTCGACCTTTAATTTTTTTAGCTTCAAGGGACTATAAATTGTATATAAAATGGAGGTATCAATTAAGATCAAATATGCAGATTTATAGTTCCTTGAAGTACAAATAAATTAAGCTTTTAAGTCAACGCAATCAAAACATACGAGCATTTATGCATCAATTTTCCTGCATTTTGTATAAAATTTCATAATTGTAGTTCCAACTTCCACAGGACATAATCCAAATGTATGGAGTAGGTACGTATGTCGAACTACACTTATGAAATTTGGAGAAATTTCATAAGTGTAGTCCATGTATTAAAATAAAATATAAATTTGGCGTAATTTCAGAAGTGTAGTTGTAATTTAAAAGAAAAAATAATCAAAAATTGATTATTTATAGATATTTAAAGAAAAAAATATTACAAACTTATATTCTTAGCTCATTTTATATACAATGAATGTATATGAGCTTGCACAATTAAGTTTGTCAATTTTTTATAAGTTATACTTCCCGTCGACCTACAACTTTGAAATGATTACGGAAGCCTCGGGGGACTAGTCCGCTTCGCACTTAACCAGTTTTTTTACTAAGATAAAAATTTGATAGATAAAATGTATATACATGTCAATCGATTTTTATGTCTTGACGGCCGACGTTCTAAAGTAGATTGCGATATTGACTTTTATTTATAATCAGCGGATTTTGACGTGAATACGTCTATTAATTTACTACAACAGGGGGGTAATCTATATCCATATACAAATAATCTAATAATAGCGAAATCGCGGGATACAATTATAGTGCCACTTAACACGCAATGCCTCCAGAATTCGGCAGTGGGGAACAGTGTCTTAACACTACGCTCCCTCTGCCTACTCTGCTACATGCGGGATACAGCGTGAAGCTGAAAAAAAACATACACTTATGTAATCATTAATCTTTTTTACGGTTCTGTGCCTTAAAATGTAAAAATGGAACCCTTATAGGACACTATGTTGTCCATCTGTCAAGACCATTTATCTCAAGATTGTGTCGAGCTATCAAGCTGAAATTAATAACAAATATGTTAGGCTATAGTCCCTTGAAGCTTCAAAAATTTTTCTCCTAAAATTCAGACTTTTAAGTCTACGCATTCAAAAGATACGAGCATTTATGCATCGTTTTTGCTGTATTTTAATTGCTAAGGAAATGTAATAGATAAAAAATATAAGTGCTGGCCGAATTTATTAAAATTTGTGTTATTATTTTTGTAAAAAAAATATATTAAATGATTTTATTTTAATTGGGGTTTCATATATACATTAATAGAAGAGGCCCATTACACATTACATAGTTAAGCCGACTTCTTAGGGCTCAATCTAATAAAAACACGGTAAAAAGAACCTAGTGTCTCTCTCCTTCCTCCTATTTATATTTTCCGTCCGAATATCTGAGACATGGCGGATTGTATGGATGAGCTGATGCTTTTTTCTTGAGCTGGATGAACGTTGTACTTCGCTTTACCAGAGCCATGAAAGGAATATAAATTGTTCATCCGAGCGGATATCGAACTCATAATCATTGGCGTCGATTAATTTCTTTGATTAAACTATAATCATAATTCGAAAATGAATAGCGGTGTGGGAAACTTACTTATTAATAACACAGTACCTTACAAACTATACATTATTATTATATTAAATTTAAATGTCATATAATTTGTTGATAGATAATTTAAATATTTTCATTTATAATTATAAGAATTATTTAACATGAAATGACATTTGTATCAAGTGACAGTGAAAAGCGCGGGAACGCGTTATACGTCATAAACAAATATACTTTTTTTTCATCCGTACCAAGTTCACTTACATTCAGCCTAAGAAATTCAGTGATAGTTGACACTCGGTGGACGGTGGTTAGCGGTACTCTATTGTGAGACTTAAGTGTGTTAGTGTTACAAATTTTTGTTTCTATAACCGATTTTTCATTATGGTGAGTTATATTTTAAAGGTTCCAGCTATAATTGTTATTTTATATATTTAAAAAATATAGAAGGGCAGTGTCGCTGGGATAGAGTTGTGGATACGATTCCCACTCGGGAGAAACAATATTTAATATTTTCATTTATTATCTCTTGTGTAGAGGCAAAGTCCGGAGTTCAGTTCCGCCACTCTACACGCAATGCGGCGTTATACGGCGAAAAGTGATAAAAGGAAGTGTTTTAAAGGAACGGATTGTGTTAATACAAGTTTCTCAGCTTCCATTTGCCTATACCCAGAATACGGCGTGTAGTTAAAAAAATATATAATACTAGTTACTGCATGTAAAATAAATAAACTTATGTTTATGTGAAAATTAAAGAAAAACGCGTGCGAAGCGAAGAACGCGAAATTAAATAAATAAGTTTAAATATATTAAAATATATTTTTTAACATTTTAATATGTTTTTCGTATTGGCAAAGATTTATTTATAAAGTCCTAGTTCAGTAAAAAAATAATATTTGCAAAAAAAATTGCCGCTACATACATATATTTATCTAATCATTTATCTTTTTTTACTAAGGAAATGTAATAGATAAAAAAAAATATATAAGTGTCTGGCTGATTTTTAGAAAAATTGTGTTGTTGTGTTGTAATATATATATATTCAACAATTTTATTTTCATCTAATAACTATACTATTTTGAATATAATATATAATATTTATTTGTAAATTCAATTTAAGTTCAATTGTAAAGTGTTAAAATATAATAAATAAATAAATAAATTAATTAATTAGACCTGAGGCCGTTGTGGCGCAAAGGTACGAGTATAGCGTGCGACTCTAAACATGTTGGCTGTGGGTTCGATTGAGAATGCTTATTGTCATTTTCCGTTCTTGTAACACTACATAAGCGTCGTTGGATTTAGTCATCACAAGTTCGAAGGAAAATGGAGAACGGAGTGTCTTAAGTGTTAAGACATTGCGTTGCGTTCCTTTCAAGATATAACGTGAAACAAAAAAAAACTGAACAAACAAATTGTTTATAATGTGTAGCTTCAGTGAATAAATGCTGAATAGGCTGCATGACATCACCCTTGAGAGACTGTCATCCTATTCTTTTTCTTTTTCTTATATGAAAAATAAATAAAATATTTTCTAGTAGTTGACGCCGCGGTAGCGCAGGTGCTCAAGTGTATGACTATAACGTGACGGTCGTGGGTTCGATAGAAACTAGAGGGAATGAATGTGAATAATTTATTAATATTTTCATTTCTTCCCTCTGGCACCAAGGCAAAAGTTGAGTTCCGCCACTCAACACGCAATGCCTCAAAAAAATCGGCGGAAAGTGCGAAACGGGGTATCTTAACACTATGTTCTCTCTGCCTACCCTGAGATAAGAGGGACATACCGATTCCGTTAAGAAATTTTTCGCTTCGCCAAATTCTCAAGCCATTGCGTGTTGAGTGGCAGAATTCAACGCCGTGCTTTGTCTCGTTACCAGAGCGAGCGATCAAATCTACAAGTTTCGTTTGCTTGTGCCCCTGCGCCATGACGTTATATAGTCTTCCTTATTATAACATTTTTTTAGACAATAAAGCCTTTTTGTCTAGTTTTTTTAGTTTCATTTAAATTCAAAAACAACTGAATTTTTATTACACAAAATAATTTATGTTTTCCTTTGGTCATAATTATAATAATTAAAGTTACTAAGTTTAAGTTCAATATCTTGAAAATCAGTGGTGCATTGACAGCTATGTGGCTTATAACACAAAATTTTCTAATTCCGTGCGTTTGATTCCTACTTGCAAAACTATATATTGAATTATTTTAATCATAAATCCCGAAAATTGGGCAGGTCTTAACTCTTAACACTAACTTCCATCCATACCTGAGTATCAGCTTCACGCTATATCACGCACGCACAGACGTGAAGAAACAGATACACAGATAAATATAATAACATGTTTATATTATATCAAAGAACACAATGGCACTCACAAATAACTTTCACGTTGGAACTGTCAATACAATACTTTCGAATAAAATGACTAAACATGAATCATGATGTAAAAATTTAGTTCGGTACATCAATGGTGGAAGAAGGAAGCACTTTCTTTGACTTTAATAGCTTTGGCCCGTGACTTTGCTTGTTGATGAGTTATTGGTAGCGGAACTTAGAGAGATGATAACTATAGCATTTTTTTCACCTTCACGCTGTATCCCGCACACAGCAGGATAGGCAGGGGCACAAAGTGTGACTGTAAACTGGTCGTGGGTGCGATCTCCACTTCTTCGCTCTGGTGTCGAGCCAAAGCGTTAGCGTAGTGTTAGCTAGTTTAAAATAAGAGCCTGATAAGTGGGAACTGAAATATCTTTCACACCCAACGATTCTTGGATTTATTCACATACGGCTCATGATAAACTAGATTTAGGCGTAAGAACTGACAGCTGAATGTTTTTATCAGTACATAATAGCGTAGAATCACAATGACGAACTATAAACGCATTGGTCGTGGGTTCGTTTCCTATTCGAAGATATGAATTATTTCTATTTGAAATATGGGTATCCCGCAAACATGGATGGGCTATATATATATATATATCCCGTTTTCACGCTGTATCCAGCATAGTGTAGGTAGAGGGAACCTAGTTGTCAAGACACTCCATTTCCACTTTCCGCCGGATTATCGAGACATTGCGTGTAGAGTGGAGCAAATCCGCGCTTTTGCTTTAATACCAGAACGAAGAAATCCCTCGAATGGGAATCGAACCTACAACCATTTACAATCACACGCTAGTGTCTTTGCGCCACTGAATTACTTCTGTTTTGTTTAATATATACATAGAATATGCTTCATCTTTGTTTCCCAGATGAGCTATCTAAGTAAAAGCTCTAACGCACTGGCTCGTGGACTTTCTCTGCGATCGATATCGGGGTCAGGGTCGGCCATTGGCACAAAATACCGGACATACACTTGTTAAAATGTTAAAATTTTGCATACATCTGCCCAATTATTAGCTTTTCTTATTTTCACTTATTATTGAGGTTGTCGTGGTGCAGTGGTGTAGGGACTGGCTGTGAACGCGATGGTTGTGTGTTCGATTCTCATTCAGAGTAATGAATTGGTTTCATCACCTCGCTCGGGTAACAAGGCAAACCGCGGCGTTGAGTTCCGCAACACAACACGCAATGCCTCCAGAATACGGTTTTTTTAAATTTAATATTTATATATGTATTAATTTATATTTAGTAAATATTTATGTGTATTGTTATTTTTACCTTTATTAGTAATGAAAATTAAAAATAAATAGAAGTTATAATCTATTTATCCTCAGTGTAATCGAACCCGCTATCGTCGCACGTGATGTCATAGACACATCACGTGTGTCATATATCTTATCAGCATCTAATACAAATAGCATGGATATCTTACAGAATTTTCTGTAGTACATATAATAAATGTCATATATACGAGAAATTACAGGCCGTCGTGGCTTAGCAACGCTGCATCAGACTGTAAGTTCAAAGGTTGTTCAAAGGTTCATAATCTTCGAATTCACCTTGGAGAAATTTATTATATACGTCTTCCTGATCTGATCAATGACATATCACGGTGTTCACGGTGACTCATGGCTGGTGCAAGGGCAATGGACTCGAGTGGGAATCAAACCCACAACCTGTCCCATTTCTTAATAGGAACAGAGTGTCTAGCAGGAATAGTAAATCGGTAGATATATGTATAGGTATCAAATATTTTTTTGTATTTTTTTTATATCTTCACGCTATATCTCGCATATCCATGGCAAGGTTCCTACTCTGTAAAGGAACCTCAATTTCTACTCAATTTCCGTGCAAAGCGGGGATATAAAAACAATTTAAAAATAAACACTCAACCGAGTAAGGATTCGTCCATAACCATCACATTTACACCCAGACGCTCACACCCACTAAGCAACGACGGCTCCATTGATAAATAACAGCCCAAACCTCAATTATGTCTCCATTACATACTCAAATTAAAAGTGATCTAATTATGATGTAAGTTCATTAAAGTCATGAATTCATAAAATCTTTAAATACTTTACATTATAAAAAAATCAGCTTCACGCTGTATCCCTCACACAGCAGGAAAGGCAGAGAGAACCTAGTGTTAAGACACTCCGTTCCCCACTTTCCGCTGAATTTTGGGGGCATTGCGGGTGGAGGGGCGGAACTCTACATTATGTTAAATTATTATGACACGCGACGGTTGTGAGTTCGATTCCCACTTGGAGGAACGAAATATTCAACATTTTCATTGTCTTCGCTCTGGTTATGAGGCAAACAGAGAGAGAAATGGAGTGTCTTAACACTAGATTTCCAGCTTCCCTCTGCCTAACTGCTTAGTGATCTCGAAGCCATGTAGAGTCAAATTTACAATCATCGCGTTAATATTCAGACCACGATGGCCTTTTTTATGAAATTTATCTATTATATAATAACGAAATTTTATATGTTAATTTTAGGTTTAAACTTTTCCTTTATCTTTACCTTTATCGTCCATTATCTCATTCCTTATCAGTAAAGGAGTGTACGGATAAGATTGTTACAGCTTTATTTATTAGCAGTTATATTAAATTATGAATAACGATACAAATTATTAAACGTGTCGGGAATTATAACTTGTATATTTAAGATATTTTTTTTTACTACATAGGGGTAGGTAAGCAGAGGTAGAGGGGAGGCATTGGAAACCCTTGCATTGAGACACTCAGCTACCAAGAAGACACTTCCCTTCCCAAAAAGTTCAAAAAGTTACTGAAAAGTCACAATTTCAGATCTTATTATGCTATATTTTAATATGATTAAATATATGTACCACATAATATTAAAAAAATATATATTTTGTGATGTTTTTAATTAGACCGTTTAGGAAGACGGTTGTTGCCGATTGGAACTTTTCGAAACGAGTCGAAATCGAACCCACATCCTTTACGGTTTATACAGACGCTGTCACTACCCCATATTGGGTAGTACAAAAAAATCAAAAACTAATATGAAAACCAAATAGATATGTACTCGTAGGTACTTGTAAGTAGGGCACACGTCGACATTAATGCTATAATATATATTACATAACCCACATATGTATGTATGTATGTCGGTGCAGGTCCCTACAACATAGCAACACTGTAACTTGTAATCCTAGCAACGTGTAAATTAGATTTAGTCGTTTTGTTATATTATGCTGGTGCAGTAGTGGAAGCTAGTATTAAGCTAGAATTTGGTGCAATAATGACGTATTTACACGTTGCACATTTTTAAACGGTTTTTTTTAGCTTACCCCGTTTGTTTGTTTGTTTGGGTCAAATTTAGTAATTGAAATTTAACCCTCTTCCCGTTAACCGATTGATCTGAAATTTGGTATACGCCTTTGATTCTGGTGACAATACAATTATCCATATTCAATATTATTGTGAATCCAAGATGGCCGCCGCTACAAGATGGCGGACAACTTAGTTTTTTTC
>JAKRZM010001194.1:1809688-1825062 GCA_036379175.1 Heliconius cydno galanthus
TTTCACAAATCTTAGTTTTATTATGCCTTTATAAGACAGTGTGACATATCTGTAACACTCCCTTTATTTTAATTTCCTAGGTATATAAATCAAATTTCGCAAAAATTAAAAAATATGGGTTTTTTTATTTATTAAAACACATCTGAAAAACATCATTTAAGTAAAAAAAACGTCATTGACATACAAAGGGTTAAGCATTTTTTTTATTTTTATTATTATTTTATTTATATATATGTAAAACACTTTTGTTACTGACGGAATGACATACAATGGAGAGCCGGAACATCACGGCGTAGAACGCTGAAATTCAGCTTATATGTAGAGTGCGAGGTGTAGGGAAGCACTAAGAGAGGATTTCAAGAGTTTTGTAGAGACTGACTTTTTCTAGAGGCTCCTAATATGCTATGAGAATGTCATATTACGTCAGTATATCCTTATCTTATAACTTATTTCTTTTACATTGTTTCTTCAAGTTTTCTTCGGTTCTAAATTTGACTGTTTGTTTGTTTGTTTGTTTGTTTGTTACATTACATCGTCAATAATTATTACCTAATCAATTTCCTCTAATCCTTTTTTTTGTTATTGGTACTATTTAATCATCATCATCCAAATTAAAGCAGCGTTTGAAAATAGTTTTATTCGTTTCAAAAATATTATTTTTTTAGCTTCACGCTTTATCCCTATCAGAAGTCTCCGCATATTCATACATGCCCTCCGGAAGGTCCTAGTTTTTTTTATGTGACTTCCCTCTATAGTGGAGGGCTTCCCTCCATTGATATAAAAAAAATCCAATCTAATAAATAATCTCTCAACAGGCTCTGGTCCACGTGTCCACCGCATACTGCAACTGCGAGAGGGAACGTGTAGAGGAGACGGTGTATGCGCCGCCCGCCCATCCGGAGCACGTGGTGACGCTGGTACAGACGCTGCCGGATGACCTGGTCGATAGGATCACACCGGACTTAGTTGGTAAGTTTGAAATTGTAATACATTTAGGAAAAGATCATGTAGGACAAATAACGGCGTTAAGTTCCGCCTTCTAACACGTGATATCTTAATTTCGTCGTAAAGTAGTAGTATATTTCGACTGCGAGTGAGATTTATAATTTAAACATTTTTGAAAAGAATAAATGTTTCACTAGATTAATTAGAAGCTTATTTAAAAAAATGTAATTTATTCTCACATTAATATTATTCTAGTATAAATAGTTTTGTATATAAACGTACTACCTCTGACTTACAGGTGATAGACCCAATACGTATACATTCACGAAGGCGTTAGCAGAGGACATGCTCATCAAGGAATGTGGGAACCTTCCTGTGGCCATCGTCAGACCGTCTATCGGTGAGTTGGTAGATTTTAGTAGGGATATGGTAGAAATGTGGAAGTATTTTTGGGAGGCAAATTCTTACTTCTCTATATAAAATATAATTATGCCAAATCTCATACTACCCCGAGCACATTTCCGTAAAAAGGTGTACAAGGTTTTAAATCATATTATATCAACTTCGCGCTGTATTCTCCATGCAGCACGGTTGGTAGAGGGAACCTAGTGTTAAGACACTCCGTTCTCCACTTACCGCCGAATTATTCGAGGAATTGCATGTTGATTGGCGGAAAGGAACTCAACGCCTGGCTTTTGCCTTGCTGCCAGAGCGGAGAAATGAAAATATTAATAAACAATAATTACAACCGACGTAACATCACGACGACCTTGTAAACAAAGTTTTTGCTCCACGTGTTAATATTATTTATGACTTGCAAAATTTTAATATATCTAAAACTGGCGATTATAGAATAGCAGACGTTTGTTAAAACTTAAAAATATATTGTATAAGATAACACAGCTAATGTAATTAATAAGCTATTGATAATGTAATATTTAATTCTTTATCAATTTACACTGTCTTGTGATATCAGGTGGCAATGGCAATGGGGTTTTTTTAGTGAAATATAAACACGGTGGACTTTTGACGTCTGTAGTTTTTATTGGACTTTTTTCTTTATTATAGCTAGTAGTTTTTCTGCTGGTTAAAGAAACATTCGAAACAATCAGCTTCACTTTCTTTCCCGCATAGCAGAGTAGACAGTGGAAATCTAGAGAACCTTAGACAGGTTTCCTACGAGACCTTAGCACTCTTAACAAAAATATGCGTATCTTATATAATTCTATATATAATATAAAAAATGTCTTCCGATACTGACTGACTTCACTGACAGACAATGCACGAGTTAGAAAGTTGGAAATTGATTGGGGAGTGTAGAAAGAACTAAGAGAGGATTTCTCACAAATCCATCGGAAACGGAGAAAAAAGAGATTTTGCCATTTTACGTCTCAAAGTCCGCGAAAATAACGATGCGGGCGACGACTAGTCCTATATATTCTTCATTCAGTGAACCATATGTAAAAGAATGCGATATTTTTCTCCAACAAAAACAGTTTACCGAAATATTGACTGAAGCGGAAATTGAAATTACGTCATTGCATTTGAACTTCGATAAGATAATACTTTTCTAATACATTGATATTTTTATATACTTACTAGTGGGCCCGGACGCGGCTACGCCCGCGAAAATATAAGCCTAAATAATTAAAATAAGTAAAAAAATAATAATAAGTGGAGATTTATTANTAGCACTCTTAACAAAAATATGCGTATCTTATATAATTCTATATATAATATAAAAAATGTCTTCCGATACTGACTGACTTCACTGACAGACAATGCACGAGTTAGAAAGTTGGAAATTGATTGGGGAGTGTAGAAAGAACTAAGAGAGGATTTCTCACAAATCCATCGGAAACGGAGAAAAAAGAGATTTTGCCATTTTACGTCTCAAAGTCCGCGAAAATAACGATGCGGGCGACGACTAGTCCTATATATTCTTCATTCAGTGAACCATATGTAAAAGAATGCGATATTTTTCTCCAACAAAAACAGTTTACCGAAATATTGACTGAAGCGGAAATTTAAATTACGTCATTGCATTTGAACTTCGATAAGATAATACTTTTCTAATACATTGATATTTTTATATATTTATGAATCATTAAAAAGAATTAGGAATTCAAGTGATATAATCGTGTGTCATACGATTCTTATCATTGTTTATCATTACACTTTAAGTGGTCTTAAGCCGATTATTGATAAATATGACTTGTATGGTTTATTGGTTTGTTGGTTCGATTTTTGTCGTATTTTTCAAAGCTTCTCACTGTATCTCGCATACCTATAGCAGGAAAAGCAGGGGGAACCTCGTCTTAAGTCAGTCCGTTCTTCTCACCCATACCCATGTTGAGTGAGTTCGATTTCCACTCGAAGAAATGAAATATTTAATATGTTAATTTCTTCACTCTGATATCGAGGCAAAGCACAGACGACAGACGCAATACCTCCAGAATTCGTCGGAACATGGATGGATGTCTTAATACTAGGTTCCCTCTGCCTCCCCAGCTGTGAGCGAAATACAGTGTAAAGCTTGAGAAAAAAATATCCGTTTAAAGTAATTCAGGTATTTTTTTTATTTATCTTTTTTGCTAATGATAAACATTGACACAATAACATAATTATTCGTCCAATATTATCGTAAAAGCATGATTTATCAGCTGTCATCTGTGTCTGTGTCACGTGACAAAGTGCACACAGATAACGAAAATTACACGGACGATATCTCGATTATGACGAGTTTGCAGTTTTAATCGATACGATAAGATTATAAAAGGTATTTTTAAACTTACCTATAAAATAATTAATAAAAAAATATATTAAATTAGCTTCACGCTGCATCCCGCATCCCGCACCCCGCACAGGAGGGTAGGCAGAGGAAACCTAGTGTTAAGACACTCCGTTCCCCATTTTCCATTGAGTGGCGGAGTTCAATGCCGCGCTTTGCCTCGATACTAGATCATAGAAATGAAAATATAAATTTAAATAAATATTTCATTTCCTCGAGTGGGGATCGAACCCACAACCAGTCGCGTCTCACACTTGTGCCCATGCCCCACGACTGGCCTCAGGCCTAAAATAATAATTATTAACATCTTGAATGACATTTTACTCTCGTTGACGATGACGCAGAAAGCGAAAACTTTCTTCCAGATAGCAGGGAGAAGGAATGTTGCGTTAAGACTCTCCGTTGCCCTCTTTTTTCCCTCACTCAATTATTAGAGACAAAACAATAAATAATGAACAATTGTATCAATGATATTATGAAAACTGAAACTATTGTATTCTATTCTTGAATTCCTCAGATATATTTATCAACACATTAGTTTGTTTGTAAAAGGTTAAAATATATAAACACCGTTGACAATGGATTAGAAAATTGTATTGTTTGTAGCTTCACGCTGTATCCCGCATATAGCGAGATAGGCAGAGACAATCTAGTGTTAAGACACTCCTTTTCCCACTTTTCGCCTAATTATTCGACATCGAGACATCGGAGCGGGAAAATGAGAATATTTTCTTTTTTTTATATTACCCCACTATGCAAAAAGCTCAAAGAATATCTCTATTATTTTTTTACCTATCTCATATGTATATTGTTTTTTTTAACTTTCTAATTTTTTTATTTCTTTATCACCAGTACTATCTTCTGTCCGGGAGCCTGTCAAAGGGTGGGTGGACAACTGGAACGGCCCCAACGGTATAATAGCGGCGGTCGGCAAGGGCGTGTTCCGCACGATGCTCGGCACCGGCACGAGGGTAGCGGATTTGGTTCCCGTCGATACAGTCATCAATTTGATGATTGTGTGCGCTTGGCGGACTCATTTGAGACGGTAGGTTTAGTTTAGTATTTTTTTTTAATTTTAAAGGATTAGTGGAGAAAAAATTGTATCTGCTCTCGAGATTGTATAAGTAGATGATTAGTAAGTACAAATATATACTATTTGTATGTATAATTTAAATAAAAAAATAAGTAAATAAAATTAAGCATGAGCAACATGAGGCATGTGGCGAACTAAACTCCCCGATAGGACATCGAACTCACAACTACAAATTAAACACTCCGTTCTCGTTAAGACACTTCAGTTCCCCACTTTTTCCCCGCATTCAGCGCTTTGCCTCGTTACCAGAGCGAGGAAATGAAAACATTTCATTGCTCCGAGTATGAATAGAACCCACGACCTGTCGCACGCTTGTGCCCCTGCGCCACGATAGGCCTTATTGACAATTTAAGAATTCAAATAAAACAAAAAAATATAATTAAATGCTTCAAGAGGTGACGGTGTGGTGGTGTACAACTGCTGCACCGGACAGCAGAACCCGATCACGTGGCAGCGCTTCGTCAAAACCAGCTTCAAATATATGAGAAAACATCCTTTTAGTGAGTCTTATATATTCTGATATTTTTATTTTATGAGGAAAGTTGGAAAAAAAATGATGGTATATTATTCTTTTTCTACTCTTTTAGAAAAGATATTCAAAATTTGAAGTTAAAGCGATTTGAACCCGTGCCTCTTGGAGATCGTCCTAGCTTTCTAATTAAGATTAAGGGCACAGCCACCTCAAGTCGACCAAGTGCGAGTACGGGATATGAGCTGATCTCGTAAAAAATGAGGCATGACAACCAAGCTTGTAGTATCACCAGCTATAGGCTTATATCGTCAGCCAATCTATCTCAAACAACAAGCATATAAGAATATATGAAAAATCTTATTTGTTATAATTCTTATAGTATTGTAACTCTCCCTTCCAGGTGAAGTGGTGTGGTACCCCGGCGGTGACATTACTAGCAACCGTTTGAAACACAACACTCTGTCTCTCCTCCAGCACAGAGCTCCGGCGGTCTTCATCGACCTCGTCTCCAAGTTGTCTGGGAATAAGCCTATGTGAGTGTGGCATTATATTGATTTTGACGTTGATATATTAAATATTTAAAAAATATCTTAACTCTTAACAGTAGGTTCCCTTTCCCTCCCTATCATACAATGCAATGTGTAGCTAAAAACATACATAACTAGCGGCCCGCTCGCGGTTTCACCCGCGTGAACTATGTTATTATTAATTTCTATCTCCATGACTACGTCCTAGTGACGTCTATGCAAAATTTGAGACTCCTAGCATTTGTAGTAACGAAGTTTCATACAAACTTTCGACCCCAAAAACAACCCCTTAGAAGTCGAATATTGCAAGTTCCTGTCTTAGCGAGCACCTACGTCCTATAAGTAACTCCTATGCAAAATTTCAGATCTCTAGCACTTGTAGTTTCTGAGATTTCGTGATGAGTGAGTGACCTTTCGATTTTATATATATAGATAAGCAAATATACTCTTTTAACAGGATGATGCGAGTGCAAAACAAACTGGAAAAAGCTTCAGCTTGTTTAGAGTATTTCACGACACGTCAATGGGCATTCGCCGATGATAATGTTCAGGAGCTATGTACGTACCTGTCGCCCGAAGACAGACAAACATTTGACTTTGACGTGACGAATTTAAACTGGGACGCCTATATAGAGTCCTACGTGTTGGGAATAAGGAGGTTTCTGTTCAAGGAGAGTCCAGAAACATTGCCCAGGTCCAGGAAGTTACTGCGGAGGTGAGTTTTTATCCAAAAATAATTAAGTTATAAAAATTTTAGTATTCTTTTGTTTTGATAATTTTGTTTAATGATAGCCATGAGACAAAGTGCTTGTAGTATTAGTAGATTTATCTTGATGTTCTCTAAAGGTAGAACTTGAAGGTGGTAGAACTAAACACAGATTTTTTTATCAAATATTGTAGTAATGTTCACTAAATAATTGTGTATTTACTTAACTTAATTCGAATATTATGCTTTAGTAAAAACAAATATATACGTTGCAACAATATTCAGACATTTTCCGAAAATCTATCAATTTCGACCTAGTTTTTTTTTATTTTATGAGTGGTCATGTCGTGTCAAATAATTAAAAATTTTATAGCACACTATACGAGCTTTAGAGTTATTAAATGTCTTTATAGAAAAAAACAAGACATGAGATAAGATATAATAATACTTTTATCTGTTTTCAGATTACGCATAGTGCACATTCTAACTCAAGTGGTCACCGTCTTCTTCCTTTGGAGATTTTTGTTCAGTCGTTCAAACGCATTGCGAAATATATGGCGTCGGATCATCGACTTTTTAACGCGAGCCGCAAGACTTTTGGCCATCGCCTGATGATGTAAAAAAAATAATAAAAAAAACATCACATAACTAGGAACGCTTCCAGGATATCCTCTTTTGACGTTTCTTCCTTTCACGCTGACGTTAATGGCGTAAACACCAATAGTTAAGTTTAGTTCGTTTAAGCTTCACGAAGCTGTTGGATCGCTTCGCCGTTTACATTTCGACTGCCAGCTGCCACTTTGATTTTGACAGTGACATCTGTCAAATCGACATATGCCACGTCCAGTTGACAGTGACACTTGTCACTCGATGTCGAGATGACAATTTTGAAGCGCGTTCCGATTAACGAGTGGTAGGCGTTAGTTTTTTAATAAAATGTTAAATAATTCCGTACGTTTTGTATCACAGCTCAATAAGTTAACAGAAATGATAAAGTTCAAATTTCATAGTTATAATGTTATCGATGAAACAACTTAGATAATTAAACTGCCTTATTTTAAAACGCATACAAATGACCTAGTGTATCGTTTGTTAATACCAAATGGCGGACTCTCAGTTATTCCCGTACTAAAGACGAAATTGATATTCACTGCAACCTGTATCTTAATAGGAACGATAAATAGAGAGAAATCGAGTTAATACTTTGTCTGCGATTTTAGCTAGTTGTTTTAACATGCTGTGGGTATTTTTTTATTTTTTTTGATAATTTAGTGAGTAGCAAAAACGTTTCCAATCCCGCCATTTTTTCTCTTTGTAACTGGAATGATTCTAGAAGACTTTAAAACATTGCTAGTGTAAAGTTAGTGAATTTATTTATAATGAAAATGTTAGTGAAATTTTTTCAGCGATTCTTTTTCTATGAATTGGAAACAAACGCTCAAAATTTAGCAGTTAACGTGTTATGAAATAATTAATAATTCCAGATGATATTGTTTGTATATAAATTTGGCATAGTAGAAAAAAAATAGATGAAATATTATGTGAGATTTTTAGTGTGGCGACACTTTGAATAAAAATAGCTTTTACAATTTTGTGTGAATCCTGAGCGATTAAATGGTTTTTGCATACAGTATGCAGAATTTTTTTGAATTGTAGCTTTAGATTTCTTTATTCAAAGAAATTGTAAAGATACAAATAACATTAGAAAACGATATAATTCGATGTTATATAACAAAACATCATTACAATATTAAAATAAATAATTTTGTGTAAAAAATTACAATATCCTATATTTATAACAAAATGGAGCCTACTTTAATTTTAAATGTTACCATTCGTAAAAGTAAACTATATGGCTCCTAATTTATTAATAGTATTACCGTCTTTGTAATTGTTTCACTTAACAGTACTCTTTCTAAACAATATAAAATTAATAATTAATCAAAATAAAAATTGTAATAAATCAAAACATTATGTATTATTTGTCTTTGAAAATTGTCATTACCAATATTTTGACATTAGATATTAAATATGGCGTTTGATGCCATTTTATTTAATTTGTTCCATTTCATGACGCTTCCTTAGTAATAGTTAATTAGTAAGATATTTATTTTGTTTTTAAAAAATAATAATTTATTGATTTCCAATTTTATTTATTTCAACTTAACGCTAGATATAATTCAATGATTAAATATTTTAGGCGAAGTCATAACTAATATAACGTAAAATGGGATTTTTGGTACGAAACAGTTCGAGTAAGAGTTTATGTTGATATTAGCTTCTTTACATGTTTTCATATCAATTAAATTGCGGGGGATTCTTGAAATTTTCAACCCCTATTTTCCAAACATACTTGTGTAGTCTTCCTTTTTTATACGATTTGTCATTTTCATGATAATATTATTATGAAATATAGTACCAACTCTGTAAACAATTATAATATTTAATTATAATCTAATTTATTGAGCTTTTCTGTTCTGTATCTTTAGTATATGGTACACTGTCTCTTTTATCTCACTAAACAACTCGAAAGTTTTTATGTAAGTACATTGATGTATAAAATATATTAAATTTCATAATAATATTATCAATAGCTTCCATTATTTCATTAGGCGAATAAATTTTCTAATTCAATCTAAACTAGACGTGGATATATATTATCTATAGTTGAAAGGTCGCGTGACCATAGATTTTTGTCAGTTAGTGAATCTAGATAATATATTCGGGAAAATTGAATAAATCTTGAAAATTGTTACTTCAACGTGAAATACCCACACAATATTGTAAGCTCTACTGTTAAGTAATGCCTAAGTTTCTTTGTGATTTCAACCAAACGCTATGGAATTTAGGATATACTTAAAAATCTATAATGAATGATACTAAAAAAGTTTATTTCAAAAGTGCTACAATGTTTCATTTAGTCTTTAGTCAAAACTAACATTTCATAAATATTCTTGAGAATAAGAAAATGGCGTATACATAATGTCATTTTGACGCTTATTATTTTTTATCGTCCTTCATTCCATAGCATTGGTGTCTACTTGATAAGCCTAACGCATGCTTTCAATCTCGGACTGTCGCGGTGTCTGTTATTTTATATATCCGCAACGCGTACACAAACTTAGCTGCCATTAATTTTAATCGATTTTCATGGGTTTAATCGATATTGGAGCGATTGTATTCTTCACATTTTCGAGCTTCCGGTTTGGTTGTACTCTTTCTCTTCTCTCTCATTAAAATTACTGCCAGTGTTACCAGTTTTTGTTGATTTTCGCACCAAATTAATATTAATAAACTATTAAGACCGGAAGTTATAAATCGAAATATGAAGAAATCAGTGTTATGTAATTATTAAGTTATTGTTATACGTTTAAACGTCCCGAGATACATCGCATCGCGCTTGGTCGTAGTAACCGATAGTGTATAATAAATGATTCCTAAACGCGAGTTTGTGATTTTATTTCTTGCTTGTAAGTATATATGTAAATTTTGAAAAAAAAAACTAACTTTTAAAAAAAATACAACGTCTTTCAGTTTGTTCTAGTTATGCTTTTTGTATTGCGAGAGCGAGCGTTTACTGTTATGTATGTATATAGAATTTAGTTACCTCAAGGATCTAATGAAGCGGAATTATGTTTTTCGTGTGTAGTTACTTGAAGTGTTTCGGCGGTTTCTTAACGAATGGACGCGTTTTTTTAGCTAAATTAACACAATACTTATAAATACAATTACAAAAGCTTTTCAATATGTAACATACATTATAATCTGTGTAAATCAATTGTACTTCAGTGTTGCCATTGTACGCCGAAACGAGATGGCGCGCGTTCGTTCGGAAACCGCTTGAGGATATGCTTTAATGTAAAACTTTATTTCGCTTAGACGCCAGCGGTTTATAATAATATAATGGGAATCCGTAAAATGGAATGTTAACTTAGTGACGGGTGGAGTAATGCTCAATGTTTGATAGTCCACGTCTCGATTTAGTTAGGCCTAAACAACGGCCTCTACAGATAAAATACTAAAATTAAATTTCAATTATTAAATAAATAACTTGTTTATTCTATAGATTTTTTAAAAATTGCAATAGATAATGAAATAAAGTATGGCAACATTCAATAATAATGTTAGAGTGAGACAGCACTACCTAGCTAGAGCGGGACGGGGATAGTCCGAAGGCAGCCAACGTGTCTCGGTGATAGGACGGTATATACATGGGGGGTTAATTTATTATTCCATATATATTAAAATAAAAGGATGTAAAGTTTGATATGTTTTATTTTTAAACCTGAGGTATATTTCATAATATTTTGTTTAAATTTTAGCGTCCTACAGTATCCCGCATATAGAGGGTAGGCAGAGGAAATCTAGTAAGTTAAGACCACCCCGTTCCTCAATTTCCGCATAATTTCTGAGACGTTACTAGTGAGGCCGGCAACGCACCTGTAGCTCCTCTGGTGCTGCACGGGGTCGTGGGCGGCGGTGATCATCATCAGGTGACCCGAACGCTCGTTTGCCTTGTCCTTTTTCCATANATTGAACCCACAACCATTGCGTTTATAGGTCGACGATTAGCTTAGCTCCCTACGCTTAGTTAGTTAATTAATTTACATAAACAATAAAACATCGTGTTTAAACTTTTATAAAACATTTATTTAAATAATTTAAAATATGAAACAGTGCATTCGTGCAATATGAAAATACTATAAAATTGAGTAAATATAAGGAATTTTAATTAGATAAAATTAATCGGTAATAACCCCGCCTGTAGGAACTTCTTCCTTTTTAGGTTGTTTACTTTCATAGTCTTGTTCGTCGCATCTAAAAAAATATGAATTAGACAAAAATAAGTACAAGATACAGGAAAATAAAAATAATTTTAGCTTCACGCTGTATCCCGCATGTAGTAGGTGTTATACGCGGGAAACAGCGTGTAGCTAAAATAATAGATAATAATTAAATACTTCTCCAATGGCGGGCACAGGAAGTGCCTTATATTCCTCGGCATAAACGTATCGCTTTGTACTATACACACGTCTAGAGCATATTCCCGAAATTCTCGTATAATATCATCATCGACTGGAGGACCTATTCCTGGTACAGCATAAACTTGGATTATCTGGAAAATTGGTAACATTTGACCATTCGCGAAATCTTGATTTTAAAAAAAACTTATATTACTGTCAAAATAAAATATTACTTATTCAATAACGCCATTACTTTTAAATAGTCAAGTTACATAGCAATGTCAGTAGCGTCAGAATTATTAAATATCTTACATCCGGTATAGGCTCCTCCTCCTCTTCCACTTCCTCCAATTCTGGCACGATCACGTCCATGTTCTCATCTAGGAAGTTATCTAGAATTTCTCGGACCATCGCTACTTCTTCGGGCTTTGCCTTAAATGATAATGTTGTATATCAAGATTTTGTTGATTTTGAGTTCATATTTCGAAAATCATAAAAGTGAAGTTATATTGACTAAAATTAAAATTAGACCTATTTATTGAAATATTTTTCTTAACTACGATGCTTTTAATCCTCTAAACTATCTAAGAGGATAATACCTCAACCTTCTGTATACTGTAGATATTATTTTAGCATCGTACTTTATTCCTAGCAGAGTAGACAGAGAGAATGGGGCATCAATCGCTGCGATCTCTGCATACCTCTTTCGACATAATTTCTTAAGAATACTTTCTAAATATTACCATCCCTTACCTTCTTCCTCTTCAAATCGGGATCAGGCAATATGGCTATCTGTTCATTGATATAGTCCATTATCTCCTTCTCTATGTTATCTACTATGAACTCTCCGCTCGTTATTGACATTTGACGGCCGGCTACCATACCTGGTATTATATACGGGAGAATATTTGTTTATTATATAAAGTGAGAGAATACTGTTGCTTCGCATCTTTCTTTAGTGCCTATAACACTAAATATGAAAAAAAGAATGGACCCTTTTAAATGCTCATTAACGTTCGCCTCCACTGTCTGAGATAGCGCCTTTTTAATATTTTCTATAAATGAAGTGATGATAGATTTGAGCAGGCCAATTTCTAGAACGTGATGTTCAGGCAGGTTGTACCTCTTGTTTCTATTTCTGTCGCGTAAAAAATAATTAAGACTAAGCCCCCATGGTTAGTTCGTTCAAGATTCTAATATATTTCTAGAGCATTTATTTATTTCTTAGTAATTTAGATATATTTCATTCTTTAATGTATCTAACAAAACCAACATTAAGTATTGCCTGACCTGAACCAAGAAACCAAAGTACATTGGCATATTCTTGGAAAGATAGTCAACCTCATTACAAACTACAAAAAGAAATGATAAAATAAGACTAAATTCTAACCAAGATCGTAATTAGCTGACTTAAACCTATCCACAATCATCGCTATATCTTCAAATGTTTGCTCCAAATCAATACGACGTTCTTCTCTTGATTCGTAACACTATTAAGATGAAATATATTTAAATACAAAAATATACGCTATTAATGAGACTAAAATAGATTTAATTTTAAATAATATCAATACTTTATCAACAAATGCTTTAATCTTTTCCGCATCAGATTGTTTTCCCTCTTCATCTTCTTTGCCATATTCTTCTCTAAAACCTTCCCATTCTTCTTGTACGTTCTCACAAATTATTTCACTAGGTTCACCTAAGCAATTTTTATTATAGCTAGTTATTATAATAGTTTTTTTTAGCGTCACAGTGTATTCGTTGAATTGTGGAATTAAATTTAGCATTTTTGTCCTAAGAGAGCGCACTATCAGAACGAGAAAATTTATTTAGAAAGAGAGAACCAAAAACTGTCAGGTTGTAGACCTGACTGTTACTGTCCCACTGCGACCCGACATTCTCATGAAGAAGATTTAATAATATAATCAAATATAACCGAATATCTCGTATGGTATTTCCTTATTATCTTCGTCGTTCACTATAATTTCCGTTTCCTTCTTTAGTTCTATTTTTACTTCTTTCTGTTTTTTTATACCTACATTTGGAAAAGAAATATCGAAATAATGAAAATGACTTAAAAGTACATATATTAAAAAACTTACTTAATAAAAAGTATTCAAATTAAACAAAACTAATATATTAACTATATTTATAACTAGCGGACGCGCGCAGCTTTGCATGCTTAATGCACCCTTAGGGGTGAATTCTAATAAACCATGAAACACGTCTTCAATGAAATATTTTTATGAGTCTAAGTTTCAAATTTTATAAAAATCGGTGACGATTTAAAGATTTTTCCATTCGAACTTTCAACCCTTTATTTGCACCCTTAGGGGATGAATTAAAATAAACCACGAAACATGTGTTCAATGAAATATTTTTAAGAGTCTGAATTTTCAATTTTATAAAAATCGGTGCCTATTTAATTTTTTTTCCATACAAACTTTCAACCCCTATTTCACCCTTTTAGGGTAAAAATTTTTTAAAATCCCTTCTTAGTGGATGTCCAGATTACGAAAGTAAATATCTGTCCAAATTTCACGTTTCTACGCACAGCGGTTACGGCTGGACGTGCGTCTTACCTCAGTCAGTGAGGACAAGTCCTTTTATATATATAGATTGTAACTTATAACTAGTCTAAAACGTTACTTTTCGATTAATTGATAAAATCAAATGGGAACATAATTTTTTACAATAAAATTAACCATTAAAATTATGTAAATTTACTTCAGCAAGCCCGTTTGTTACAATAGCATAAAATAAATACTCACTTTCAGCTGTTTCTTCCTTTACAGGTAGTTTTTCGCCACTCATTTCTTTAAGTTTCTTCTATAAACAGAAACAAAAAGCATATTTATGTATAGGATTAAAAAATATATATCGTATTTATAAATACACAAACACATATACATTTACTAGTATATAGTTTTTAAATACCACTTTATATAAAGGGGAGATCTAGGTAATTGCTGCGCACTGAGGACTATTGTTTTTTATAGCTAGGAAAGTTTCAAGTAACGGAGAAAACGAACAACTTTTGCTTGTACGCCAGTTTTAGTTAAAAATATTCTATCCTTTATATTGCGAGTAATGACAATCTAATTAACATTTATGGGGGGGACACCAGCCATATGCTTTATATCTTCAAAGATAATTTTAAAAAATAAGATGTGAAATCTTAATATATTTGCTGCTAGTATTTCCCGTCTCTAAAACCCCCCCTATGTGATAAATTAAATTAAACGGTAAGCATGATGGATAGATAATTTCTCAAACACAATTAAAAATAACTAACATTCACGTCTTCGCTCTGAGATGGTCTACCTGTAAATATAAAGTGCTTTAGTAGTGATAAAACAAAACTGCACATCTACATTTATTATTTATATATATAAAATAGATTGCAATTTTTATGCGTCAGGCGTTTCTCATAATAAAAAAATATTAAATTTATATTTATTATAGCTTCTTGGATTCTTTTGCTACTGAGAAAAAACCAGACAAGCGCGAGTCTGGCTCGCCCACCGAGGCGACATTCCGTACAAAAATTGGAGGTCGCCGATAAAGTAGTTTAAAGTTTGCATGAAATTCATATCACGACTAAAAACGTTATACAAATAGTTTTTGCCTTTATTTTCAAGAATTTTCTTTTTCTTAGCGGGGCTGATATAGGACAACGTAGTAGTAACATAATAATATTTTATGTTACACAAAACTTTACTAAGCCACAAAGGGCTATTTCCTCTTTTATTAGATCAGGCCGCGACTTTATCCGATCAATGTTAAATGTAGCAGGGTGGAAGAGGCAGCGCTTCTTTTACTGAAACTGCATAGAGGGTAATATATTTCAAACCCACACCTAAGAAATTAATC